>JAOVYX010016052.1:0-25817 GCA_035668315.1 Drosera spatulata | reverse complement strand
ATATGAGGAGTCCGTTGAGATTTTTGGGCAAGAACCTGTCTTGAAAGGACTGAGATGAGTTGCTGAAACAGGACTGTGGAAGTTGATTTTATTTTTTGATGAATATTTTCTGGTAAGATGCAGAAGAAGGTATGGTACAACTTCGAAAATTCATGCTGAAGTTGGATTCTCCGCGCCAGAAATGCTGAAGCAGTCCAATGCAACTGAAGAAAGGAGAGAAGACTGCTGCTTGAGATCATTCTCTTCTACTATGTTAAACCCTTTTCCCACGGTCACCTGGTTTTGTTTATGTGCTGCCATATTGGTGGTTCCCTCCAAATACTAACCGGCCTTGTGAAGCGAGGTCCAGCTTGTGCTGCTTTGCAACGGTTCTACAATCTGCCGCACTGAAGTATTCGTAATATCAATGTTCTAAGCCTATTCCATATAGATTGTGTATACCTTACGAGGATGACATTTAGGAAGTTCTGTAGTTTTGTAATACAACTGATGTTACAGGGCTCAAGCGACTCGACCCCCTCGTTTGTTTAATTTTATTGAGCGTGACTAGGTCAAGTCTCTTGATGGACCAAGCTCATGCTAGCTGGACCCTGTAATGGTAAGATAATGGTAAGACTTAGGGCAGGCAAACATCAGTCACTGATCATTGCATAATTACATCGCTGGGTCAAATATTTTGACACTGTTCAGTGTTCAGTTCGACTTCCATTGTCCATTACCAGGGAGTCCTAGGTGACTACAATGGCTAGTGTCAGTAATTCAGGAATTCGTTGTTGAACATCCTGGTTTCATCACAAGTCCCTCCATGATCCCATCAGTTCCGAAACTGCCAGAGAATTTCAGAGGATCAACTGGACCAGGCAGCCGAAATGAGATCGTGAAGGGTCCAGGCGGACAAAGGTTCCTGGTTAGCATCTCAAAAGCTTGTGTGTAACGGTACACTGTCTTCTCGCCTGTGGTTGTCTCCCCGATAATCAACACCTTGCCGTCACTCTCAACTTCGCATCTAAATGCTCCTGTGCACATGGGATTCCAAGCAAACAGATGACGACGAAGTCGAGTAATCGATCAAGAACACAAAAGGGACTGTGATATTGAGCCCTACTTACCATCTTCTCTTTTGACCCCTGGAAGAGACACGCGAAACAAGTATGATTCCTCACTCTCCGCAATATCCATCAGGCCAATGACAGGTCCTACTTGACCTTTTGTGGCATTCCCTGTCAATGCAAAGGCACCTTCTGCACATGCTATCGCGCTATCCAACTCCTCCGCAGTGGTTTGAGACGGAACAACCACCATCGCAGGGCCATCTATAGCTTTGGATCCAGAATCTGCATCGGATGGTACCGCACCCAAAACTTGCAGCTCTTGCCACCAGTCACGCAAACCATCAGTTTCAGGAATAGAACCCTGGCCATCTGACTGGTTATGCTTTGCCTCCCAACCATCGAATGATTGTCGTTGTTTCTTCTGTAGCCTTAGATAGTCATCCAGAGATTCCGCCCCAAATCCATCGCCCTGCCCTTCCATAATGTCTGGTTCCCTAAGAACTACACTGTTCTCCAGCTTTGCTCTATACTTTATCCGTGGAAACCCTTGCAACCCTGTCAGCCTCTTGAACTTCTCTACTACATCTTGTCCCAAGAAGGCGGTCTCAGGTTCATCAATAGGCACAACATCGCCAATGACCCTAAACTTTCGACGGGAGACTGAGTGAGGATGCAAGTCCAATGGGAAGAGATCAGCAAACTGAGGGCAGATGTCATCTGTACCATCGACAGTGAGGCTACCTTCGATGAACTTCCTCAACGATGTTATTTTCACCTTGATGGTCACATCTGCTTCCTGTAGAAGCTTAAAGTACATTTCCTCCACTTCTGATGTCCGAATGCTGGACCGTTCGAGCTGATCAGCGGTATAAAGAGGAAGCCCCTCAGCTCTTCTCTGCAGAACAGATTTTCGTGGCCGTTCATCCTTGATATCAGGCCCGAAATAAGTCCCCATGATCAAGTACAGGATGAAGAGCGAATCATCTGCGGGCATCTGCTCACTTTCATCTTTGCAGGATTCGGGTTTCCCGTCGTTCACAAAGTTGTCTAGCCAGTAGGCAGGATCCAGAAAATCGTCCATCACCCAATTTTATGGTCTTAGCATACTTGTCCGATTACTCAATCAGCAAAGCAGATACCAGGAAAAGCATGGTCCTGCAAATATGGCATTGATGTTGAGATCTTAATGGAAAAATGTAGTAGCATCAGATACATGTGAATCATATGAAAAAGCATGTATGATTAGGGTAATGGGTAGAGAGCAATGGAGCAAAATATATGTTGGATGATGCATAATCCCAATAGATTAATATTCAGATATCATTTTGAAGAATAACTCTATCAAAGTTCGCGGAAAAAAAGATTGGTAAAGTTTTGGTCCAAATATGGAAAATCTAGAGCCATACCCAAATTATTGGACCAAAATTGGGAAATTCTCCCCCGTTACTCATCAGATCATTTACTGTGTCAAATTGCATACAAAGATCACACATCCAACAAACTTGATACAGTACAACACAAACCCACTAAAAATTACTCATTGGGTCACACGACGTTGAACATAATCACCACAAAAACGCTGAAAATTTGCCAGCAACATACATAACCAGAAGCATAAAATAATGGGTCAGCTACCAAATTGAAGCAAAATCACAATGTTGAACTAAAACTTGGGTGATTCAGAGTCACACATCAATCAACTGAAGTTGAAAAAAAAAAAAAAAAGTTACCTGAATCTTATTGGTTCTGAAAATGAGGTTACTTTTGGGTGAAATTTTTTAAGCCCAGGCTCCGAAACTTGTGTTCTGTGTGATGAAATTGGAGGGTATGCAAAAAGGAGAATTACTCTGCCAAGAGCTTGGGTTGATGCCACTTGGGAATCGCAGTGAGACACCAGTCCATTTTTTGCGAGACTTGTATCACTTATCAATCGTAGTGATTTTCTTGCGACGGATATCATTTTATTTCTTGAATGATCAAAATTGACCTGTAGGAGGGGATCGATGACTAAGAAATGGCTCAATAACAAGTTCTACTGCAAACCGACACGTAAGGATCATCTTATTCATGTAATTTCGAGAACGGAGCTCATGAAACTGGTCGTGGAAAAGGAGTTGGATCCCCTACTATAGTCTGTAAAGCAAGGAACATCAAGGGAGCTGTACAACAAAAATACACCCCATTTTTCAATTTTTTCTTAAAATAAACATTAAAAAAGTTGCCCAAAAAAAAAACCCGTTGAAAAGAAAAAGTAAACCCAAAATAAAATACAATCTTAAGAAATATGAATAAAAAAACCACATAAAAAATATATCCATAAAAAATACTCCTTCCGTCCCACAATTTTTATATCGTTTTGTCAAATCGGTCAATCCCAAATTGTTTATAACATGTTCCAATTTTAAAGTTTTGTATGATTATCAATTTAAATATATAGAAAAAAATTTATGGGCTTGAGAATTAAACTTAAAAAAAAATCTAAATTTACGTGCATAAAGAGTGTCACAAAAATTATACGATAGGGAAAGTACACACAAGAAACCAATAACAAAAAAAATAAAATCATAAAACTATAAAGCAATATCACTCTAGTCGTTGGATCTCAATCCAATAATCAATAAAATATATAACATATATGTCGTAGTTTCTGCGACAGTAGGAAATCCTCTCCCCGCAGATAGGAGCAGGATCGCCTCCTGTTGCTATGCAACAACACAGCTGTTCCAAGGGATGGCAAAAAACCAACAAAAGAAATATGCAGGTTTTTTTCTGTTTTAAGAAGAACCAAGGGTGCTGTTGTAATACAGCACAAATGTTATTGCACAACAACAACAGGCAATCCAACTTCTGGAAGCACCGGAGCCGGATTGTTTGCTCTTACAAGAGCAACAACACGTGATATTCATCAAAACCATCCACCCTTTTTCTTTTTCTTTTTTTAACCAAAGAAAAAACATTTAAAAAACAATTAAAAAATCCTAATAAAAAATAAAACCCTAAACAAATTATTACCCGTAAAATATCTGAATTAAAAAACCCATAAAAAATAAACCTATGAAAAAAACACCTATAAAACAAAACCATAAAACCTAAACCCTAAAAAAAAATAAAAAATTTGGACCCTTGAATCAAATCCAAATGCCAAGATAACGTACAACATCATGTGATGTTGTACTTGTAACAACAAACGATTCGACGGCTGAAAACATTGGACCTAGATCCCCTGCAGTGTTGCTATGGGGGCAATCCAGGTCCATCTTCCTTAAGCATAAGAAAAAAAAACAAAAAAAAAGGGAGAAAAACTCAATTTGCAACACAAAAAATAGACAACATGTCCTTACTGTTCGAAGTTTATAACAGGACATCCGCTCCCGAAAACACCACCGACGAATGACAATTTACTTTGTCATGTAAGTCAATTGTCTGCTTGACATATCAGCATATTTCTAACCCCACTCAATTGATCATTGAACATCGATACTTCTATTCGCAAAGTTATTCAGTATGAACCTTGAATTTTGTTAGAGATACTAAACCCACATTAAAGTTTACGTAAGGCATGCAATAATATAAATAGATCATGCGCATCTACTTCTATTGTCAACTGATTTTAGGAATGAACCTTATGTTTCTACATGGTATTAGAGCCAGGATGTAATACTTGAGCGTTCGCTTATATTTCCTTAACACCGTGAGCGCTTCGCTAAGGAAGCAATAGCTTCGCTAGCGTTATGTCAAGACGCGAACGTTTCACCAACGACTCACATAACGCTACATTATCAATTGAAAACAACCTTGATGAGGCAAAGATGCATAGCGTCGCTGACCTAAATAACTTAAAATGTCATTGAAAGAGACATAAACGCAGAAATGAATCACATCATGACATCAAACAAGTTTATATCAAGGTAGAGTATAAAAAACAATCAATAAAACGACGATATCAAGAACATACAAGACAACAAGAGTCAAACCATTAAAATGGACCTTGAGAAGCATGTGGAAAGTGGTATGAAAGAGTGGAGGCAAATTTAGGACTAAGTGTCATGACATAACAAATGAATTGCCATGTATACCATGCTTAAAGACTAAAAGATGACACGTAATCTGACATGCGCCATTAAATTAGCTAATGCGGAGAATGATTCACCTAATTAAATACATTATAAATAGACAAAAAAAAATGGATCATTTTTAAAACTTTAAACACTTGAATTACATAGACAAGAGAAGAGAGAAAAGTGGAGAACATAAGGGTGCACGGTGTTAAGGAGTTCCATCGTGTTTATACAAAATTATAAGGATTAATTGTCTACGATTTTAATGAACTTGTTATGCTTTGTAAGTAGGTGTATAATGAGTGTAAAAACCTTGATTTGTAGGTGTTTGGCTCGATTCACGCTGAGTTTTATAACGTTTTCATTTATCATTTCAACATTTTTATATTCATAATTGTATTGATCTTGATCCTATTTGCTATATTTGCGAGCCTTGATATCTTGATGTGAATTGTAGGAGGAAATGAGTAATAGGACGGTCAAAAGACATAAGAACAAAGCATGATCAAGTTGGGAATAAAACGGGAGGAAACAAGGCGAAGAAAGGGTTCACGATGATATTCAAAACGTCCGGACGCAACGTTATTTCAAGTCTGGGCACCATTTATTGAGGAAACAGCACTTCAGGAAAACCACTGAAGCGTCCGAGCGCAAGCTTGTTCTACGCCCGGACGTGGTGGACAAACTTCACTAAGGGCTTGTTCAGTGAAAGAATCAAAGCGCCCGGGCGCCGCATATGGCCACGCCCGGGGACCTGTGATGAAACCTCTTTATGCCGGATTGATCATGAATACTCTCTTTTGATCCCAAATCAGACGATCCATCATCATACACGAGAATTAACAAAAATCTACGGTTTAGAGTGTATTTCTTGGGTGAAGGCGATGATGATTAATTGGGAAACGAAGTTATATAAAGGGACTTCATCGTAGCGAATCGGATTCCGTCTAGATATTGGTTTTGCGTTATTGTTTTGATTTTCACTTATACTATGATGATTTTGATGCACATTAGGTGTTTTTGTATTGTCTTATTACTCGAATCTCGAGGTAAACCTTTTGTTAGAGTTGTGATGTAATCGGATGTTTGTATTGATGTTACTCTAATATTGTTAATTTAGTTTTAATTCTTTTGTGGTTATGATATATGGTTATGCTTACTGCTTCAATAATTGATCACTTGTTGTATGATCTATGGTATGACTTGAATCCGAGACGATAGTTTTGTATCGAGAATTTCACCACATGTTCTCTCGGATTTGAACGCGAGAATTTCACCAAATCCCCACCATATTCCTTTTCTCTCTACTTCTCCTAATTCCTCAACTTCCTTCTTCCACTTCCCTGGCCACTTCACCTACCACACTTCTCTTCGTCATTCTTACCATTTCCTCTCCATCTCCTCTCGTCTCCTCCCCGACTTCTTCCATCATATCTTGGAATCAAGAAGACAAATAAGATGAAGAGGAGATGACATCCACGGGGAGGAGCAAGACGACGAGAAATTGATTTTAACAAACAACACTTCACAAGATATCCGTCCGCATGGTAAGTAATGGTGAGCTTCGCGAATATTAAAAATTTTATGGGATATTATAGGATCTGTTATAAATTCTGATACAAAATATATATTGAATTTTCATATGTTTATTTTTTAATGAAGTTGATAGATGATGATTTGGAGTTCTGAATCTCAAGATATAAATCAAAACGTGTGGGTGTGTCAATCTGTAAAAAACTGGTTATAGAACTGACTTTGTGACTTGATTTGGAACTACACAGTAAGAGTTAAAAAAACGAGTCTTATATCAATGGAAAGTTATTGAAATCTAGTTTTCAGAACAGTTTAAAAATCTAGATTTAGAGTTTTATATAAGGATTTATGAGTTGATTAGTGAACAAAGGTCAAACTGTTCAAACTAGTAGAAAATATAAATATGAACTATTTAACTGCTATTATTGGTAAATTTTATGATAGAATCTTTGATTCACTGGAAAGATTATGGAGTCTAGTTTATGTAGAATTTTAAGGAATGCTTTTTGAAGCTATACACTAGAAATTAGAGATTTAAACGTGTCGAAGTGTCATGTTGGACAGAATCCGGGAATGAATCATTTTTTACCCCAAAAACAACTCCAAATGTTCACAAACACTTCTAATGATGATAAATATATAAAATCATCATCATGGACTATCAAAATAAGTATCAAAATCTTTTCTTTAAGGTTGACGCCATCACATAATAGTTTATGACGATTTTTCAAAAAGTACGAACAAATATGTTTAACTCCATAACGTGAACAATCATTCACAAGGACGTGTCTTAATATGCGTATCCTATTATACTATATGACTTGGAGACGCTGCTCATTATCACTTAAGGACGAGGCTGAGCATGTGCAAGTGAAGAACTGTGTTAAAAGCTAACGTTTAGATTTATTGTGCGTGTTATTATACCTTGAGTATAATACTATGTATTGGAATCTTTGGACGTAGTCACTAAATATGACTGACGTAAAATACTAACTGCAACTGTTATGTATTGTGTGCTAAATATTGAATGCTGTGGAGTGTTATTGTATGGTGTGTGTTATGTCTTATTTGCTAGCATAATGTGTGAAAAAAATGTAAATCTATAAATTTGGTGAGATAACTCTGTGGTATAAAACACAAAGAGCATTATGTCTGTCACATGTGTTATACAGTGACTTGATGGTGATATTCTTTCATCGACCTTTTGGTATGAGAGTATCTCACTGCAGGAGACCCTGCGCTCTGGTTTGGCTGATCTTCTTTCGCGGTTGTCCCTTTTGCTAAAGCTGATTAAAGCTTATCTATGAAATTGAATAAGTCTCGCCAAGTGCATAATTATAACATTAAGGATATCTATTGTCTGTCATCTCTGTGTGATCGATATGATAATAAGTATAACAAAATTTTGAATGAAATGTTGAATGCAACAGTACGTGAGACTTATAATGGGGACATGTCGTGTTACAGTGTCATTGTCTCAGTTTGTTTGATATGAAGGTCTTAACTGTCATTACCATAAAGGGTATGACGGTAGCAAATAACGTCGATAAAGTCTGGAGTGCCGATGGACGCATGGTTTCGAGCATTATTACGTGGTGTTAGGTATGCTTATGTGAGTAAGATGAATCATTGATATACTTGTGATGATAATTGTGAATGTTAGATTGACATAATAATTCCAGAGTGCTGGAACAAACGATCTAAGTGATCATTTTTATTTTTATTTTTTATTATCTTCTTCTCTCGTATAATCCCTGGTAAGGGGACCGATACGTTATTGAGCTCCTATAGTTCACGGTTACTATTTTTCTGTGTCTTTTTTCTTCTCATTGTTACATGAGCAAGACTTGAAGGAGAAGTATGATATAAGATTTAATGTTAGATATAACTTATCTGTGAAAGGTATTCTGATCTTAGAAAGAGATGTAAATTACGCTGCAAAGGTGATATTCTGAGATATGATTGAGTGCATCAAAAGTTTCTAAACTAATTATATATAAGTGAACTTAACTTAATTCTTATGACTAAGTCGAAAAGTATAGTTTTTTCCCTATTTGAGGCGTTGGGCCCAGTGACAGTGACGTCTTATGTATCATTAATAACTAATGAAAAGTCGGGACGTTACACTTAGTTTAGCTAGTAGAGTCCTTAGTGTCGCTTAATAACTCACGTTTAGATTGTTTAATCCAAAGAACACTATTCATACTTTGATCGTTAGATATAAGTCATCGTGAGACGATAACTCATATGCTCACTTTTATTAATTGCTATGACACGTACACTTGCGTTTATGCGTGGTATATAAAGTCGCGAACAGTAGGTGAGGTCGAGCCTAAGAGGTCTACACTGAGACATTCGTGTGAGGAGACGTGTTAAAGATATTAAACCCACATTGAAGTTTGGGTAAAACATGCAACAATATAAATAGAAATGAGCTTCTTCTCCTATTTTCAATTGATTTTAAAAATAAACCTCATGTTTCTACAAATTCACATGCAAATAAACTTGAATTCGTCACATGTCGTTAATAGTTTTTCATATGAGATCCAAAAGTCCACCTGTAATGCCCTAAATTTCTCAAGACGCTACAGTTCTAAAAATTATAATTTTTAGTATGGTTATTACAATCTCATAAGGTTTAGGCCTTAGAAAGATAAAAAATTAAATCCAACATCAAAATCGCAAAAATTACATCAATGATCTTAAACATCTCACAACACAAGATAAAATAAGCTCTGAAAATAATATTATATATTTATTGAATTGTAATATCCCAAAAAGTTTTTCGATTTAAAAATATACAATGATTATAAAATATACGTACGGTACATATACGATGAACGTGCAAATAAAATTTATAGAAAATGAACGTTACATCTTTAAAATTATTGTACGTTTGAGATACAGATTTAAGCTTGAAAATTTGAGATAATTGAACGAAACATAATTATGAAATATTTGGGATTATTAAATCGACAACGATTAATTATCGAGAGATAAATTATACGAAACACGAATAAATATAATCCGTGAGATATTTGAGGGATGGATTAATTAATCACACCCACTCAAATTCTCCTCACCCATCACCAATTCCCATTTTCTTCACCCACCACCACCGACACCATCTCCACAACATCACTCTCTCACCCACCCTCACCAAACTCCACCTCAACCACCGCCCCGTCACTATTACCATCGCCCACCGTCACACGTCGTGCGCCGCCACCATCCCCATAGCCGCACACCACCGACGCCGCCTCGAAGCCTGTAACAAAATGCAAATGTAATAAATCTCGTTCTATGTCGTCCCATCGCTCGTCTGTAACAAACCTGAAATAAAATAGTAAAACGTGAGCCAAAGGCATAGTAATACCATAGGCCCTATTTCTCCCAGGGGATTAACGTAATTACGGTGCATTACGTTAAACCCGCACATCATTAAATACATAACCGTATCAACCACTCGTAAACAAGATTACAAAACATTACCTAATGGGGGTCATATATATGAATAAATAATAAATAATAAATCATTACATGGAGAAAATCCAAACAGTCAAATCATCCTATTTATTTATAATTTCGTTACATCATTTTTCATTCCTAACCAACCCATTTATTAATATTTGCGACTGATGACAGGTTTCTCAAATCGGTTTATCAATTAGAGGCGCGACTTCCTAATGGTTGACAATGGGGTCTTCTGCATTAAGTTTCCCCAATCTTTGATGTCAATACGACCAATCCTCGTTATCGTTGTGTGCACGCGAATGGTGTCCTTGCAATCTGTCCTTTCTAACTAATCTTTAATTTGTCCTACTGATTGTTTCAATCCATTAATTTATTAATTTGTTCTCAACCCATTAAATCATTGATCCAGTCACAACCCGTACCACCTCATTTAAGGTCGTCATACATTCCAAATATCTACCCAAAATATAAATCATATAGATTCACACGATGTAACCAAGAGACAATCCATATTATAAAAATATTTTTTTATATTAAAATACGACGATGATCATATATACGCATCTAATCAATCAAACATGCAATCAATCATTCACATCAATTATATTAATTCTAACACATTATTCAAGATAATAGACTTTTAACCGTTATATAAAAATAAATACGAATTCGATATTATATCTTAAACGATTCAAAACGACTTTGATTATTTGAGTGAATCACCGCTCTTGAAGATCTCGATGCTCGACATCATATATTCCTCCGATGTAAAATAATAATTATTGTTTGATAGTCATAATAATTGATTCTGACTAGCACTCTACAACTAATCTATTATACATATAACTTGAACAAACAATATATCCACTCCCACATCTCCTGTGCACATGCGCAGGCCGCCTTCCCCTTGTTCTCTCTTCTTCTTACACAGACTGCACAAACACAAGACACGACAACAGCATCGATCGACCAAAAGAGCCACAGCGACATCAAAACCAAGCACCAGAATCTTCAATTTGATAACTAGATTAGGAAGCTCGATTTATTTCAATGCTTTTGGAATGGATTCAGCGGCGAAGTCCTATGCGGTCCCGGCTCTGTTGGGTCAGTGACGATGGCGAGCACGGCGGCGGCGCTGCTGGGGGGATCTCGGTCGGCGAACTGGGCGACGAGCAGGGGCGGCGGCTGGTGGCGGCGAGCAGGACAGGGGGAGAGGGACAGGCGGCGAACAGGGCGGGGTAAATTGAAAAGAAATAGAGGGACCAGGGTTTTACCTAAGGTTTGGTTCAAGAGTGTCTCATGGCACAATTATTTTCTCCGTTTCATAATATTTAAAAAATATATATTTTCTATATTATTTTATTTATATAAATATAAATATTATTTTTATATCAAATTACGTTTGATTGTCCTATAATATGTATTAAGTTGAAATATATAATTTATATAATAATTGATTTCACGATAAATTTATAAAAAATATGTTTAATCGTTGTTATATGCATGTCAAATTTTACATCGATACGCGTGTCAAGTCAAAATATTATGTTCATTTTAAGATGAAAGAAATATTATATATATATTTATAAGGATTTGTTAATAGGACCAATCTTAAAGTTCCCATAATTAATGTTGATATTTTTGTAAAATAATAGTTACATATAATCCCTAACGATCTAATTATCTATTTTAATGAAGTCTATTTAAGGATCAATATTTATTGATATTTGTTATTGATAAAGTATTTAGCGTTCGATTTAAATTAATGTATCAATTTTCATCGTTGATTATCAACGTCCCAATCTTAATTCATAACGACTCTTTTAGTTATAATTTCATCAACCTGTATTAATATATTCATTGATTAAAATACATTATAAAAATTTGGAACATTATATCAGTTCTCTCTTTAAAGAAGTTTCATATTCGAAACTTTAAGTCATGTTGTCCTATGATTTAATATTTTCATCCCCGAAACTTAAGTCAAATTTGTTGTTTTTTTTTTTTTTAAATTGTTTAAAATTTTTGAATTATTACACCATCTTAGTAGTAATTTATTGGAAAATGATAAAATAAAGATAAAATTTAATCAATCTAAAACATTACACTCACTTTGTTTTTTTGGACTAAAATGTCGTTCGCTCATATAATACTTTGGAGGCATAAAATTTTACTTGGCATTTGCGATTTCCCTTTCTTGAAAGCAATTTCTAAAAGCGTTACCGCTAGATTTTATACCACCGTTTTACCTGTACTCGAAAAAATCCATTGGTCCCATTCATTATCTATCGGTCACAAAATCAGATACTGTTCTCGTCAAATAAAATCTAATTACCTATAACCGGAGAGAGGCGATCCAACGGCCCAAACCCACCACGTCACATCTCTAAATCGCACACCCAATTCTCCACCGTCGGATCATAAACTCCACCTGGATGTCGTAATCCTCGATGCACCCGATAAAACCCCGACACGCCATCTCCTCTCTCTCCTCCCAGGTGCTCCGGCGACAAATTCTGCCCGCCGCCCGGTTGAGTCTCCATGGCTACTCCGACGCCGAACAAGTATGGTTTTTCTGAACGAATTCGAAGGGTTTTTGGTATTTGAATTGTGAGAATTTGGGTTGTTTTGTGGATTCAAATTGAGTTTTTGGGTGAAATTTGATGTGGGTTTTGGTTGATTTGGGGTTTGTTGATTAGTGGAACTATTCAAAGTATGAGAAATTGAAGGGTTTAATAATCTGTTTCAAATTGGTTTGTGTTTGATAAATTTATTAATTTCCTTTTATTTTCGGTTAGTATTTTTTTTTTATAGTGAAGATAGATTTCTACATTTTGTAGGCAAACAGTGTTGAGTAGGGTGGAATTTGAACGCTAGAATAGGGTTATCAGGAATGCCATGCAATGCAATGCGTTGGGTCTGCTACGCAGAACGCTATTCGTGACTTAAATTTAGTGGACTATTCCATCCGAATTGTATCACTACACTGTTCTAGATACACTGAAGTCTGAGCAGATAAGAGATTTAGGGTGCTTGGTGGTAACTATGTGCTAGAACAAGTTTTTTAGAGTCCATATAGTGCCACCAGCATACGAGTGAGAACACATTTTCAAGCGGATGTGGTTCATGAGGAAAAGAACCATATGGATTTGCGGTCGGTGACTTGCAGTATATTGTATTTATCAACGATTATTTTTTATAACCAGACTATGCGAATTTGTATTTGGATTGAAAAGATCGTGATAAGTAAACGTTTGTTTCTCTCGGTGTTAGGGGTGATGAAGGGTGGGGTGACATAGTTTGAAAAGATATGGTGCATGAGATGTTGATCTGAATGTACTGAGTATGAGACAATATTCGACATTTCGGTGTTGGTGTAGTTAATTTTGGACTTCTAGTTCTTAATAGTGTACTTCGCGTGAATGAACATTATTTTACTTGAATAGACTCCAAATGAGGAGTAAACTTGGCTTAGCTCGTTACAACATCAATGCTGTATATGTATGTTAATGATAATTTTTGGATTCTATTCTGGTTTGGGATTCTCATGCTAATATGCATAATGGAGATTGTACAGCATCCATACAAATTCATGTTTGAGATTGAATTCCGATGCATCAGAACTTTTATTACTTTTATTGTCCTGTAAACAAGTGAGAGTTTGGCATTCAAGAAAAATCTGTCCATAGCTTAGGAGTATAATTTCATATGAAGAGCTAAAATTGGACGGAGTTGATATTCATATGAAGGAAATTATCTTCTTTTGATTTGTTTCGAAATACAAACAATCCTTTATTTTCTTTTTCTTTTTCTTTTTCCTTTTTTTTTTGTGTTAATTTTGCTGTGGTTGTTGACATAGGCCTGGTCGCAAAGTTTTGAACGTTACTCCACTCAACAGCATGCCCTACATTGACCCCCTGAACAAAATATCATCAAATGGTTCTGAATTAATCAATACTGAAGGAAGCAGCTCAGCCAACAAAAATGGTCTACCAGCTTTGATGTATTTTCCATCTGAACCTACAGAGGATGAACGTAATAAGCTCTTGTCAGTTAAGACCGATGGAGTGTTCCTCACGGGAACTGCAGCTGTTGGGGCTACGGGTCCAGTCTTGGGGAAGTTGGAGATTGCTGAAAGCGAGGAAACCTATTTATTTCGTGTGGCACTTCCAGGTGTAGCAAGAGGTATTTTGCAGCAGTCGTCATCACTTTTGTTATATATCCTTTGAAAATCATTATCCTACTTATTTGATATAGGTGTCTAATCATTATGTATATACTATGGAGGGCAAGTTTGGGTTTTGGGTCATTGATTAATTACTTCTGTCAATGATGTCTTGGTCATAGGTTCAAGGATTTTTTTATTCGTGATTTAAGGCTGCCATTCTATTGTCTCTTAAGTTGAGTTGATTGATTGCACAATTTTCCATATAAGTTGTGGCCTTAGGTAGCGTGGCATCTATTTCTCATTCTAGTTACAAGGAGTTTGGTGCATTTCAGACTTTGTAGTACTGAATTGGTTTCCCATTTGTTGCATTTGCAGAGGAGTTCACGTGTGATGTGGCTCCCAATGGGAAAATATTGTTGAAGGGAGTTACGACAACTGGAGAAAAAGTTGTGTACAAGGAATCGATGAAGTTTGAGATGCTATCACAGAATCTCTGCCCTCCTGGTCATTTCACGATTTCATTTCGGCTACCTGGTCCAGTAGATTCTCACGAGTTAACGGCTCTCTTTGGAATTGACGGTGTTTTCGAAGGGATTGTGAAGAAGAGAGCGACGAGTTACACTTGGAGGATGAGTGAAACTTCTCGTCCACATTAGTTGATGTCTCTGCTTGTTATAGCTTCTGGTGTCATCAGAATGGCTCTTGGTTTCGAACCGCCGGCAATGTGCTTTCAGTTTTCATTATATACACCACAACTGTGCAGCTGTGATAACCAATGAAATTACAAAACTAATGCCTTTTGGTGGTTCTTACAAAACCAATGCCTTTTGGTGGTTGTTCAAAAACCAATGCCTTTTTGTGGTTCTTAAAGCCAAGAGAAGGAGCTAGAGAACAAAGCATTGAGCTCGTTAGTACATTGGCTTAGCCAAGTGAAGCCGTAGGACGCTTCTGTTACATAGAAGCTGATCTCTTTTTAATGGAATTTTTCCCTTGATTGGGATGCCTGTAGTTTAGACATTTTATGTAAAATTTTACTTATGAACATGGGATGCGCGCTTTTGTATCAGTATAGTGCTTTTATGGGCAGTTTTGTGTTTTCTGTTTGGGCAAGGACAAGTATGACAACTTTGTTTAATTCATAAATGCGGGAATGTTGGCTGAAATAGAATCTTTTCGCGTCTTATGATGATGTGAATATCGAATTCTGGAGCCTATGCAAATGCTTTTGAGATTGCCAATGTAGAATTTGGGTTGATTCATGTAGGGATTTTCGTGTTTGGGGATATAGTTTATTGGATAACTTGCAGCTGTACTGGGCTGTTTAATTGGGAGACTGAAGCAGCATTGGAGACGGATGAGCTGAGGCGCTATGGAGCTGTGTTGCAGCGTCGTGCTGAAGCTGCTTCTGGACCTTGGCTGAGGGCACATTGCCTAGGCAAGGGTCAGGGCCGCTTTGTAATCAGCAGTGCATATTTCACAGGCATAGCGCCTGTGCTGAATCCTGTCTGAAAAGGTATTTTTTTTTCCGCTTGTTGTTTTCAACCTCAGGTCTACTTCTCCATTTCTTGCGTGCTACGTTGATCCTAATCGTTTCGTTTCTTTCCTCATGATTCGTACTCCTTTCATAAATCCACCCCCTATCCTATTACCGCAGTTTGACATAGCAATCTGTTCACTTGACTTGGCTTGGCCATGTCAAGCAAAGATGACCGAGTGACTCGGTAGATTACATATCGAGTATTATTGGCGAAACGCATCGCCAGAATCGATTTCTTCCCAGGTGCGTTCTTTTTAGCTTCGACTCTTTTGCATGCTCATGCTGTCTTGTTTTTCTTTCATGTCAGTTCGATCAGGCATAGTTGTTTGATTCATAGCAGTCAAATCGAAATACGTATCGAGTATCGAAGTCTTATTTTTATGTATCGAGTATCTTATCGTATCGTAAGATATAGATAACCTTTAATAATAATAATAAAAATATATTATAAGTGATTTTATACTGAAAAATAAGTGTTTTTAACTTATTCTTTCAAAACACTTACTCAATAATGTCACTGATCTTGGAATGAAACATTCTGATGGTTAAATTGAACTGCAAGTGTGTAACAAGTACATCAGAAGACGATGAGTAAGAGTCACGTGACTAGATAACCATTTCGAAAGTGAACCTTTATTTTTGTCTCATTGATTTGAGGTTTTCTATTTATTTTTTTGCCATCATTTAAAAAAAAAAACAATGAATATTTTGTTTCAATTAAGTTATAATTCGTTTTTTTATTTTTCTTTTAGATTTTTTTTCCTCGTAGATTTTTCTATTGATGTGTATCGTCCGTATCGTTCATATCGTACGATACGCATCGATACACCAATAATACAGGCTCATTTTTGATACATCGCATAGATACGTATCAATAATTCTATATATACGTATTGTGTATCATACAATATTGACAACTGTGATTCGAATCACAACATATGAAAGGGATATACTTATCCACCACTTCTCTAGTAACCTTGCACAAATTCTTTGCATCATACAATCGGCCGCTTATTATCGTACTTTGATTTTTTTAAGCTGATATCGACTTGGTTGGTATATGTGCTAGTAGCTTTTTACCGTTTTACTGACGGATATTTTTTGGATAAGTACCAGCAGCTTATAATCACTATATATAAACCAGTATTTTATAATCACAGCTTCAATGTTAAAAAGTAAAAATAAAAATAAACATTTTTATAATAATAATAATCATAATGATAAGCATTATGATAATTTTAAAAAAAAGGAAAAAAAAGTACTACTTTTCCATCCTAAAATTATTGGAATATTTATTTTAAGAAAGTAAATTTGAATTTATCTTTTTTATTTTTTAAATTTAATTCTCAATCACATAATTTTTTTTCCTTATTTTTTTAATTACTAATCACATAATATATTTTAAAAATAAAAAAATTATAAATAATTTGAAATGTAACAAAATCACATCATACTCATTGATAATGCATTAAACTTATTACTATCTTTATTTTAAAATAATTATATTATTTTGTTATTTTGGGACTAATGTCATAGTAAGCTTAATCCATCATCAACGAGTATGGTCACGCGGACAATCAATCGCCCTCTGGGTAGTGAGGTGGCTCTATTTAGTAGAGTAGTAGAAGTGGCCACAGAAGAAGAGGGGAATTGCCGCTGCCGCTGGGGAGAGTCCCTCAGGGAGTCGCCGCCGCCGCCGCCGCCGCCGCCGCCAGGCAGGAGTCGGGGCTGCCGCATTTCTCTTGCCAGCAGTCCATGGGGGGCATCGCCAAATGAAAATAAGCCCAGGACAGTTCTCCTCGGCCGGCGCGCCGCAGTCGGTTCCGCAGCAGGAGAATCAGTGGCAGGCGCCATCGCCGCCAGGGGAGGAAGGTGGCACCTCCGTCCGAAGCAGTTGGGCCATGAGGTTGTTGGGTCTGGAGCGGGAAATCCCCGGCTGCTGGCACCGGTGGAAATGAGGACAAGGAAAACGATGAAATGCAATGCGCCATGGTCAGATGGATTTGAGATTGGTTTAATATATGATTTCGATACTCTGCTCCCCATCCAATTTATAGCAGGTTGTTTCCTTCCGTCATTTCTGTGCTGAAACAGAAATGTGTGTAAAGATCCTCGTGGTTCTTTCCCGTTGAAGGCACAGCCTTTGGATGATGGAATTGCGGCAGGAATGGAGCAGCCTATTCATTCTGAATGACTTTAATGCTGTTTGGTTACCAATTTCAAAGGAATAGGGTGTTCCAGACGGATTACAAATCCACCATTTTTGTATGTATGTGATCGATTCCAAGAGCCGTGTATTCCTTCTGATCCTATTGTGCAGAGTTTTCAGATATGAGACTTTTGCTAATGGAGCTAGAAATGCAAAGGGAGTGTTGCTTCATGTTTTCGCGGATCAGATTGCTGCCTTCACTAGCAGCAGTAGTTCTAGCAGTAGGTTCTAGTTCTCGTATTAATTAACACAAGATACATCCTTGTACACCAATCCAAAGTCATTCAAGAATCAAGCACACATCTCCTTGTTTTTATCATGGAATAATATTTCGCGCATAAATCAATGACGGTCTATGCAGCTTCATCTTGTAAAATCAAAATCATGACTTCTTGTGGAAGAATCAAGCTCTTACATTTGGCTCATGATATTTCATTCAAGGCAACATATGCCATGGTTTACAAGGTGCCTGGGTCAGATGATAGCACACCACCATATAGGGTAATGGATTTGGGCACAACTAAAGTCTACTGCCCTGGTGCATAACTTTGAGGTAGACAATAACTAATTGCATCAGTTAGATAAATAAGCTTTTCTAACGGGAAGAGGTAATTAACTTATTACCATAGTTATCAGTATCGTCCGGACATCAATCCGACTAAGGTCTCGGGTTAATGGATTAGTGGTTTAATTGATCGAACCGATGATGCAACCGTTTTAAGATGCAACCGTTTTAATATTATTTTAATATATATTAATATTTTATTTGTTCTAATTTAATTGCAACAGTTTAATTAGCACACATGCTGATGTTAACTTTAGAAAGACGGCTCAACGATCTGGGTTCTATTCAGTTATGAAAAGATGCCGCATTTTTGTTTCTGGTGTAATTTGGCTTGTAAAATGGTTTTATGTTTAAGAAGTTAGGTTTACTGGCTATTACAATTTTCATTCTGTATAAAAGATTTCTGATCATTTCAAGCATCGATCTGTTGTTGTCTAGGTAAAGAGAGGGGGGGGACTGAGAAAAGCACCACCTTAAAGTTGAACAAGCTCAATTTTATGTTAAACTCATCGAATTCAGAAATCCGAGTCATCTCACTCGCTTTAGAGGAGTAGAACTTCTGTACAATTATTTACCATGAAGAACTTTATAATTCTTTAAAAACGAAAAAAAGAAAGAACTTTTACAATCTAGAAAGTCAATCCGACGATCTACTATTAACAAATTGTATTTCACATTGATGCTTCACACGTCACTATGCGTAACTTGGAGCAATGTCGACGTCGTGAGGCTCGAATCTTGATGTCTCTACTTCTCATGTAAGCAAGGAACTGTCCAGACAACTCTTCCAGCAGCAGACTCTTGCACAATGGGTATTTGTCCACCCAAACACAGAAAATCACTTATAATTACATTGTTCATCACAGTAGAGCACTGCTAGCAATCCATGCATCTATCGCATAAGTAGTAATCAGAAGATAAGATGTTGATTTTGTGAATAACATAACCCATTTCCTCGTCAAGATAAACACACATTCCGGTGAAATTTGACAACAAGAAAGACTTATAGGGACAAAACTAATGAAAAAAATAATGGAGGAGGGTCGATTGAACAATTCGCTAGGCATCTACGCCATCCTCGTTGATGAAGTTCATTAAAACAGGGATCTACACTCTAGAGATGATATTTGTATCTCAAAACATGTCTGCGCACAAGTGACCCTGTATTTTGAAGCATGAAAATTGACTTCTTAAGTTTAGCGAATGAACGAAGATGGGAATTTTTCAAATAACTCGTCTATCATAGCTGAAGCTTATCTTAATGAAAAAATAATAACAACACTTACGTTGCACCTCACGCATGGGAACAAACTGGACAATGTATCGAGAAGCGACCCTGTCCGCTGTACTCTCCAATCGAGAACCATTATCCGCATCAAGGGTCTGCAGAAATCATCATTGACCAAGTCTTGCTTCACCAGTTATTTGGAGAAATTGTTTGGTAGAAAATCAAAACCGTTAATTCACCTCCATTTGGGGAAAATCTGCACCACCCACGCCAACGATCCTAAGATGTCACGATTAGTGACGTTTTATTTGTAGTTTTCATATAGCAAAAATCTGTTTACAAATAGATGTTACCAATAAACTCCTATGTTCACATTAGAAAGTTTCAACATATGATTTACATTTGATGTTTATATAAAAAGGAGATACATTCTTTGTTTACCATAACATTACAAAATGGAATGCAGTTATGGTGTTTAGCACTTTAACTTGTGATTTGTTGTATTTTTTCAATTGATGTGTTATCAGTAAAAGAGTGTTTATATCACGGTACAAGATTGTGAGTATTTTGTATTACGGTACAGGAGTGTTGTATTTTTCTCTCGGCATTCTTTGCACAATCGGCCGCTTATTATCTTAACTTCGATTTTTTTTTAAAACTGATATCGACTTGGTTGGTGTATGTGCCGGCAGTTTTTTTTTACCGTTTTACTAACGGATATTTTTTGGATAACTACCCTTCACAACATCGATCTCTCGTCCAAATTTGGAAACACCCATCTTGCATGTTTGCAACGTGTGTGATACAGGTTCAAACACTCCCCTGTTGAAATCCACTTCCTCTACCGCTTCATTTCTACGCAAGCCCTCATATCCGTCACCTTTGCAGCCCAAAAACACCCCATCATCTTCTTCACAAATTAAGAAACACTCAAGAATCCCTCATTTGATCACACTGCATACACCCCTAATCATGGAATCCGCTGGACTTCCCTTGATCCTTCTCGTCCTCGTCCTCCTCGGCGCTTTGTCGCCTCGCCCTCGCCATGTCCAAGGTGGCAAAAGATGGTACGCATTCGTCCTCTCGTTGATTTCGTCGTTTTGATGGTACATATAATGATTGTTTGTTCGTGTTGTGATCATTTCTTGTTACAGATGTGAAAGACCATCTCCTGCAAGGCCTCAACAGTTACCGAACAACCAACAAGCTCCCGGCCCTCTCAAAACACAAAAACGCGGACTGCGTTGCCGACAAGGTGGCCAACAAGTTCGAGAACCGTCCATGCAGCACCTCCGTCAACGCCATCCCCGCTGGCTCGGTGTCCGAGATCCCTGACTACCCGAAAATCCTTGACAGGTGCGGCGTCAACGCCAGCACGGTCAGGGATGGCGTTGTACTGCCTGTTTGTGTTCCCAAGTTGGTGCCTACGCTCATGTTGACGAATTATACGCATAGCGGGTACGCGAAGTATGTCAATGATTTGAGGTACACGGGGGCTGGGATCGGGTCTGAGGATGACTGGATGGTGGTGGTGTTGGCCAGCAGTGCGCCTGGAGGGAGTTTCTCTGGTGCGACTGTGGTGACGGTTAATGGTGTAGTTGGTTGGTTGTTGCTGGTCTTGCTTGGTATGGTTACGGTGGTGTGACCGTAGACAGTAATTGTAAGGATTTGTTGTAAGAACTAGTGTTAAACATTT
This sequence comes from Drosera spatulata, assembly GCA_035668315.1. NCBI lineage: Eukaryota > Viridiplantae > Streptophyta > Magnoliopsida > Caryophyllales > Droseraceae > Drosera > Drosera spatulata. Next base: position 4,297 of record JAOVYX010016052.1, on the reverse strand, counting down.
TGACTTTCTTGACGAGCGTAGGCGTACGCATTGATCAAGATCAGTTTCGCGCTACACCTTTGGTAGGCATGTCAATGCTCTTTTCTTGTGATGATCGTTTGTCAATCGTGTTTATACATCAATCCCATACCATTCAAGCGTTATCTACAGACAGGAGTAGATCTGGACAGTAACACTTTCTCCACGGTGTGATCTTCTGACATTACATTGCAACGAACTTCACATCGCAACCCTGGCACTTGCATACTTTCTACCCACATTGCCTACAACAATCTTTTCTGTACATCATATAAATCCATTACAACAAACTGTAAATCGCCGAGCTGGGAAACAGCAGCTTGAAACTCGGTTGAGGGCAACAAAGTGGTTGGACCTGGCCCAGATTCTCAGTTTGGGTTGATAGTAGTGGTTTCTGGCCCGCCCATTCCAAACTCTGACTTGAGTTTCACATGGTAGAAAACACCCTCAGCTCAATGCAGTGGAAGAATAACGGGTCGGTACTCTCGTCCCAGTATGCACTGAAAATTGGTGCGGCGGACATCCACTTTTTTGTTTTTTGCTGTTTTCTTTTACATGAGAATTATACCACAGTATATGCATTTCATGCCTAAGTGACAAAAGCTAACATGTGATCGTGTCAATGCATCATACAACTGCAGTGGAAGGACACTCTTGACAAAAAGATTTATCGACGTACAAAAAGCAGTAAATGGAAGATTTTTATTTTAAATATTATACACAGCATGAAATATGACATTTGCTTACGTATATTGCAAAAAGTTACTATTTCATACGAAGTTTAATCATTGCGTGAATCTTGTCCTCTGAAAATATATAAGTTATGTAATTATTAATTAATATTTCATAATAAATTTTTATAAAAAAATGTATAACGTCTTGAAGTGCTTTATGTCCAAAAACTCCAAAATGAAGTCATTACATTCGAAGAGAGGGACTACATCGTTTTATCAGATCAAAATATTATAAAGTTGCAATTTTCTTGTAGTCCATGTGGATTATTTCCTCTATCCAAAAAGAATTATAATTTTTATATTGGCATGTTTCGAATAAATTATAACCTTATTCAATTTGAGAATTTTTTTCTACAAAAATAATAAAACATCCTTTTTTTATTTTATATCACATCAACTTATTCCATTATTTTTTTTCATTCTTTTTTTTTCCTCACTCCTCTCATTTACACAAGTCAAAGGACAAACTATCTTTATAATAAAACTCAACGCATAAATTATTGTGTCAAATGAATCGGTTGTAATTTAATTGGAACGAAAGTAGTATTATTTTTACATCGTTTTGTCATTTGAATTGTTTAAATTGTGTAATATTTTTATATTTGGAAAGTTTTACGTGGCCAGGATTTATTAAAAAAATCATTATGTGATTGAAACTTAAAATAAAAAAGAGATAATCTATTTACATATATAAGAATAAATCTTATAAAATATTGGAATGAAGAAAAGTATTACTAGAATGTAGGGAGTTTTTTTTTGCCTTCAGATAAGGATTAATATTTTCTCTGTCCCATTCAAATCGTAAAGTTATCTTGTACAAACAATAAAATTATTCATGTCATGAACCATATCCGCGAGACGATCAAACATCGTTTTATGTAAAATTATCAAAAAACGTTAATGAAATTTTAAGTTATGTATTTCAATAATCCTGCACCAATGACGTAATTTTCTTACGTCATCAAGACGAATAACTAAAATTTTCAAATACTTGTTAAATAATGCAAGGATGATACAAGGTTATAATTTGAAGGAGAACGAGAGAGTGTCTTTTATTACTCCCTCCATCACAGTATAAATGTAACAAATAATTTTTTGTACTATTCAATACGTATTTTGACGTAAGAGAGTTTCGTCATTGATTCAGGATTATTGAAATACATAACTTAAACTTTCATTAATTTTTTTGATAATTTTACGTAAACGATGTTTGATCGTCTCGCGAATATGATTCGTGACATGAATAACTTTATTGTTTGTAAATCATCGGTTCAAGATTGAAGTATATAACTTAAACTATCATTATGGTTTCACGATAATTTCACGAAAAATGATGTTTGATCGTCCTACAACGCAAATCAAAGTTTGTCTCGACGAACTCCTAAACAAAAAGTTGTAATTATCTCAGAACGGATGGAGTAGTTCTGCCTCCTTCCCATAATTATTACAATGTTTTTCTCTCCATGCATTATTCAATACTCAATTTGAAAAGTTTCGTTACTCATGCAAATAATACCATTTAAATTTTTTATTGATTCATAATTATAGAACATAATATTTATTATCATGTTTCACGATATTTTTTCAAAAAATAACATTTAATTATCTCATAACACCAATCAAATCTTTTATTAAGTCTCGTCAATAATATAATCTTTTTTAAACACACGAGTAACATTTTATTGACTTCTCCGAACTCGATCAAATTTAGTGCAAAACTAGGGTTTCTCAGCCTTGCGCCTCCGTATTCTTCAGCACACATCACCAACAGGAGTCGAGTCGCCGACGACACAGCTTGAGAGAAACCGACTCGAATCCCCAAAAATGCTAGACATCAATCTCTTCAGAGCAGACAAGGGCGGAAACCCCGAAATCATCCGCGAATCCCAGCGGCGCCGATGCGCCGACGTCGCCATCGTCGACGAGATCATCGCCCTCGACCTCGAATGGCGCCGACGTAATCAAAACTATTCAATCCTTGATTTCTAGGGTTTTGGTTTTGTGTTGAGTAATTGATATTGGGTATTTAAAACTTTGGATCTTGTTGGGGTTCTGATTAACGGGTTTGTGTTGATTTAGGTCAATTCTTGCTCGAGGATGCGAGGAAGCAGTTGAATATTTTATCGAAGGAAGTCGCCGGGCTCAAAATTGTAATGGCGATGATAGTTTTGGGTTTTTGGGATTGTGGTTTGTGTGTGTCAAACATTGTCAAAAATGAATCATGGAGGGATTTTACTATGAATATTCTATAATATGGTTGTGTTGTGGTGGTGTTGATGTTTTGGTTGGGATTGTAGGCGGAGAAGAATGCGATTGAGAAGATTAAGAAGATGGGGGAGACGGAGGAGACGGAAGAGACGAAGGAGTTGATTGTGAAGATAAAGGCTGATATTGAGGAGAAGATTAAAGAGACGGCGGAGACGAAGGTTTTGATTGCCAAGAGGGAGACGAATGTTGATGAGGTTTACGATAGGTTGAAGGAGAAATTGTTGGTGGTTGGAAATCTTGTGCATGATTCGGTTCCTGTTAGTGATGATGAGGTATGGAGTCTCTGTTATGTAAATGGAGTGTAATGAAATCTGTTAGGTAGTGATTGTTTGTGCTTGTGTCGTTTGGACTCGAGTTGATTTGACTGATGTGGCTACGTTGTGTTTTTTATGTAGGCCAATAACGCAGTCATTAGAACGTGGGGTGAAAAGCGTGTAGAGCCTAAGTTGAAAAACCACGTCGAGCTTGTTGAGCTGCTTGGTATAGCAGATACGAAGAAAGGTACAAATCAAGATGAGTATACTTAAAATTATTTTGCAAGTTACTTTTCCTTTTTCGTTTCATTTGCTTCTGCATCTTATGGTTTCCTGCCGAAGTCCAAATTCATTGACATTAATCAACTTTGATCCATAGAAGAGCCCATCGCTTCCTTTTGTGGAACCCTGTTCATCTATTTTTTTTTTATCAGCATCGTCTCAGATGACTCCAACAACATTGTTTGGAAAGCACTTGGATTTAGTGGTTATTTGCCCGTTCATGATTGCTTCTCTCCTGGTTTTTGATTCGGTTTAGTAGGGAATGAGAATAGAAGAACAATGTATTCAACTTAGAATAGGAAAATGCATTTAGTGGGTACTGGGTCGAGTAGTGGTCTTAAAAATTTGGCATGCTTTACCCATTTAGTCTACAAACTATTACTACTATATAGAGTTTACTATTTTTAACCTGCGCAATGTCTTGGGAATGGCTGTTGGATTATTTTGATATTTTCTGTTGTTGAATGTCGCCTGTCTGACTCCCACCCCTTGTTCGTCTATGACGGTGTATTGGGTTGGCTTCATTTGTTGAATGTTGATGCTATTTGATTGTTACTTTTAGACTTTTACCGATCCTCGTTAAACGGAGGGTAATATGCATGTACATTTGATAATAAGTACTTTTTTTTTAATGGAATGAGTACTTCTATTTGATAATGCTTGTTGACTCACTTTTAATAAATTGTGATAGGTTCTTGATTCATACTCAGGAATGAGTATAAAATAGGGTCACCCCTTCCT
>JAOVYX010016051.1:0-25819 GCA_035668315.1 Drosera spatulata | reverse complement strand
TGTAACTGCTAAACCACTTTAACCAGCACGAAGGTGGTCTAACCCTCTTTCTATAGTCCATTGGACCCAAAAGGCAAGCAAGAAACCATGTTCTTTTAGAGGTACAGTCGTACAGAAGTAAAGCAAAAATGTTGGAACAGGTGATGATACTCTCTTAAACTACTAGCCTTCTTTTGATGATGTCAAATAATAAGAATGAGCAGAGTTCTATGAGAAGTAATACCTGACACCATGAGTGTCATTTAACCTTGATCGTATATCAGCAGCAGGCCTTTGCTGCATTCCATGTTTAGGCTCCCGGTAACCCTCAACCGGTTTGTGTGTCAATTTACTTGGAGAGACATCTGGCTTAATCCCAGAACGTTTCTTCCTCATCTTCGACTTCTCCCAGCCATCACTGCCAATTGATAAAGGCCGGTCCTCACTTAGTGCTACACCGCTGCCAGGATGTCTTAATACATCCCTGTCTTTATCTATCACCATGGATGGTCTTGCATTAGAATTTGCCTGTACATCGACCCAATCAGCTTGTCTCATGAATACAGCATAATATAAAGCCGGCAGACAAAGAACTAAAACAAGAAAACAGCCAGACTGTAATACATCGACTAACTGGCCATCCGAAAGTCTAATTTTGCTGCATCACAGGATGCTTTGTGAGAATATCAGAATACCATCAGGATGAAACCAGGAAAAGCAGAAGACATCATAACAGGATAAGAGGATATCAGGAAACCAACCCTTCCATCTAGCAAAGATGTTCTGGTTCGCTTGCTTATTACTGAACTTTTTGTCCTTTCTTCAGGCCTCTGTTGCGGTGCTTCAAAATCATTTTCTAGTGCCGGGCTCGAGGTTCCCAACTTACCCAAGCTTGGACTAAAACCAGGCCGGTCATTTAAAGGACCTAGACTTGCTCGATCACCAGAAGCAAGCTCCACTCTAGATCTCTTTCTGGACGGTATGCCAGGAAAACACTTATTCAACACAGTCAATGCTTCACCAAAAATTTTCACCCGCTCCCTGTTAAACAGCATAAAATCAAGATAATGGTAAGTCCATACTACAACAACAACAAAAACCAAAGTTTTTATCTCAATAAAGATATGTCCATTCTGCTTTGCAAAGTAGATATAAAAGACAACTACCTTGCTTTAGATACACTTTCGCATAGACCACTCTTTGCTTTTTTGAGTTCATCGGATGATGAAGGTAATAACTTTCCTTTTAATGATGCAGACGGAGAATCATCCTGTGGAAACCCAAGAGCCGCACTTAAAGTTCTTTTAAGTTCGCTTTGACGATATAACTTACAATCGGCCGCAATAGATTTGGGGTCAAACCGCAGACACTGAAAAAAGCTTGTGACATCATCTGGAGTAACAGAAGAGCTGCTCCGTGACATGCTCGGAAGTGAGGATAGCATTGGATTTCCCATGCTTTCTCGAAAACTTCCAGATCTATCAAATGAAGCACTGCCAAAGGAACCACGTTGCCCACTAGAGCCTAATGGTCTATCGGGGCTGGCTGAAATATCGAATTTGCCTGATGCAGCCATCCCATCAAATTACATCAGCCTTTATGTGATAAGCCACAGACAATCCTGTACATTGCAAACCAGTGTTCCTATCGCAGATCACCACAAACCTTAGATGCCCACCCACAATGACCGGAGAGTTCTGCAAGGGATTGAGACATGAGAAAGGACTGAGAAATGCGAAACCACTACAGTACATACTTTTCCTAATTATCCACTACATCGAACAAATACTTGCAAGCATAGTTCATATTACACATATACATACTACAGTAGAAGCCCTCCACAAAATTCAAATCAACTCCAGGGATGACAAATCATGCTTGATCGTGCACAACCTAACACAATTCTATGCAGAAAGTCTTGCACACATTCCACAATCAGCTATGCATTGACCACTATACTAAATGAGTTGCGGGAAATGATCACTTCCAACTGGCTGTGCAAACTTTGAAAAATGAAATTGCCAGCAGATGGAAATATAATTTCGGAAAAAGGAAAAAGCCAAGGAGCTCAGCCAAAAGAACTAATCTTCTAAGCTGGTGGTACCCAATACTTCACAGTCTTCGATCGATATATAAGCTGCATCCTTATAAGCTACCGATGGTATTCCATATCAGCAATTGAACTATCATACACTAGCTCCAAAAAATCCGGGCACAAATCCAACTCACAAGGAATGTAAAAACAGTTGCACAATATCCATAGCAATAGCTACTAGACACTTCCAGCATCATCTCTACATCCCACATGGATCTTTTCTCTCACAATCCAAGTTCAATACAAGTTCAAATACAGGTTTCCTATCATGAACTCGAAGCTAAATCGCCATTCCAAGAACTTACCCGCTTCGCACCCTAAGTCCCTCAAACCAATGTAGCACTCAAAAGAAGGCAAAGATAGAATGAAGAATGCATCTTTCTTCACCATACCAAAACTCAATCAGCATCACATCTCAAGAACACCCCAATCCAATTACTTCGAATTCCGAATAGATATCGAAAACCCAAAAACCAAGAATACTAAATCAGCTTCTCCACGCTTCCTCGACCCAATTCTGGAAACAAATCCCGCAACTTGAAACACCCAACTAACCCATCAATCCAACTTCAACCGCCTAGAAAACTAACTAACCAGACAAAATCAACGATTACCCACATCACAAAACCCTAAAAAACGAATACCCAGAATCAAAATTCAGCAAAAAACCGATTCGAAATTCGAAATTCAACTGAGCACAAAATCCACCGATTCAAAACCCTGGAAGAGCTGATTTTGCGCATTCGAGAAATCAAAAAGGGGGAAATTCAATTACCGACGACGACGACGATGATTGAGAAGATGAGAGCATGAGAAATCGGAATTTGAATCAGTGATTGGCGTCGAATTTTGTCGGAATTTGATCGGGGAATTCTTCGATTTGAATTAGAAAAATTTCGGGTTCGTGTTTTTTTTTTTTTTTTTGAGTATAAGCTGGAATTTCTTTTTCTTTTTTGTTTTATTTTGGGTTGATTTGTATTGGCTGTATCATGTATGGGAATGTATGAATCGACCGCTGTTTTTGATCGCAATGTTTAGAGCCTTTTTGCTGAGAAAATGATTGTTTTGCCCTTGGTTTGTAATGACACTTACCATCGTGGTTTCGGGAGCTAAATTACTTAAGCACATGAATTAATGTTTTCGATAAATAAAGAATTTTGTGGTTTTTTTCACTTGGTTGTGAACAAAAAGATACTTGTAAATTGAGATATATTCTTTCCGTCCAATAATAATATTGAAATTGGATACACATATTAATATAAGGATAAATTTTTGATGTATTTTTATTTTTATTCCTTTGATTCTGTGAGTGGGTAATGAAAAAAAACATAAAGATAAAAAATGATAGTAGGATGTGATATGGGAGGAGGTAAAGACATTTTAATCATTTGATCAAGTAAAACTTATCATATTTGACAATGTTATAATTAAATTTGAACACCCATAAAAAAAAGTTGTGGTAATTAATTTCGGACGAAGATGGTATGATTTATGCAATAAATCACGAAATGCTTCTTAGTAACATGTAGTTTTTGTTTACTTATGAGTAATCAATCATTGGCTCAGACCATTGAACGAGAATTAACTCAGTTATGAACAATCTATGATCTCGTCCTTAATGATCTCTTTGTCAAAACAACAAAAGTACAAGCATTACAAAAAAAAAAAAAACTTTCAACATCATCAGTGTCGAAATTCCTATGCCAAACCTCAATCCAAAGACAAGTTTCGTAAGTATCAGCTCCAGCAATTTCCCCAATCCGTTTCTCCGTGATTCCTGATCAGATCACAAACAAGAGCAAAAACCATACATATTGCATCTTAGTGTGCAAGCATCAAGGCATAGGCTTTTGTTTTATTAAACCTCTCGGAATATCCTGTGATCGAGCCGGGTAACATCAAACAAAATTTCGAACATATACATATACCTGAAGTGTGTTTTGCAAACATCACTACATACAATTCTGAAGCGTAAAAAGAGAAATGTTTCATATTGGACTAGACACTAGGGGGGATGATTTGTCTCTTAGCCCATGAGCCATCTGCGAAATCAGCTAATTTCTTGAGAACCGGAAGATCTTCGGTCTCAAGATCAGGCCGGTCTCTACATCTAAGCCTGCAACAGGCAAGCGCAACGCGAGCCAACTGTTCTGCTTCATGCAAGGGCCAATCGGATATTGACTTGTCTAGCAACTGAACTAATGAGCCTTTTTCCAAGGCAGTCTCCATGGTGTGTACAAGCCTGTTTGGAGAGCGCCCTGTCAAAAGACGAAGCACTATGACACCGAATGAATAAAGATCTGATTTAGGTCGGACCGTTCCAGTCCCTAGATACTCGGGATCTAAGTAAGGGAATGTTCCAGCGAGGGTGGAGTCTTCCTCGACATAAGTGACAGCATCAGGCACGGTTTCGGGGATGATCTTAGCCAGCCCCACGTCGCTGATCTTGCTTACATAGTTCTTTCCTTGCAAGATATTATCTGGCTTTAGATCGCAATGGATTATCGTTTCAGGCTTTGAGCTGTGTAGAAACGCAAGCGCGGTAGCGATCTCAAAAGCTATCTTAAACCGCATGAACCAAGAGAGAGGTAGGGTCCCATTCTGGCAGGAAATGTGTTTCTCCAGGCTCCCATTTTCCAGGTACTAGTAGACGAGGCAACTTGACTCAGGGCATGCTCAGAGCAGCAATACGATATTGGGATGTCGTAGCTTGCTAAGAATCCCAACCTGCAGAAGATAGAGGATGTGGAAATGGGTTGAATAGCGTAGAAAGAAATGTGAATTCTGCGTAAAGAATTCAAGCTGATGAGAAGACAGAAGCATACTTCTTTTAGAAACAATTCTTTCTTGTCGCATGAATCCTGCCGAAGGACCTTGATTGCAACCGGAGTTCGGTTGATGTTGCCTTTATAAACCTTAGCAGAACATCCTTCGCCAATTAACTTGCTCGGAGAGAAAGAATCTGTTGCCGCCTCAATCTCACTCAGGCTGTACCTTATGTAAATATTAGCATTCATCAGCTCGTTGACGATCTTCTCCTTCTCTGCAGTCTCCTTCATGGCTTTGGATTGAGCTTCCTGTCTCTCACAAGCCTCCTTCTGCAACAACATCACTGCTTCCTCGGCTCTTTTGACTGCTTCCCCACGCTTGGCTTTTTCTTCAGAAACAGTTCTTCTGAGTGCATCTTCCCTTTCTTTGGCTATTTTTATTTCTTCGCGACTGTGATGTGACGTTAGCATTTTTACCTGCAAGAGAGCAAGAAGACAGATGTTTTTCAAATGGGCAGTGAAGTGATGAAAATATAGCAGTCATACAGGCCATGTTTTTTTCAGCTAGCAGTTAAACGTTTAGCAAAATGGCTACTAAGTGACCAATCCTACCTTGTGTTGAGTATCATGAGGTCTTTACAAGCTCGTTGATACGAAGCACGCATGGTTTCTAATTGTATCCGCAGCTCTTCCACTTGAATCTGCAAGCAAGCTATCAATGGATAAACCTGACCTCAAGTCTCATCCAGGTAGGAATTCATGAACAGAACACACCATACCTCCAAAACATCCATCGAAATCTTAGACGATTGTTACTAGCCGACTGAAAACTCAATTCACTATCTGCTGCAGAACTTGAGCTGCAGGTCTCAGATGATGAGGATGGTTTAAAAACGTTTTGGGGTTTGGGTCCCAAAAACCGGGATGCGTGCAAAGATTCCTGCTTATTCTCAACCATGGCCTTCGCAGGATGACGAGACATAGTGACACCTGCAAAGCAGGAGACAGTAGTTACACAGCCCATACAATTACGGTCATCTGACATAGAATCAAGAAGATAGTATTTCAGGACTCACCATCTGCAATTGGTATAGCCAGTTTCTTGGTTACTTTATGCATATATACAATATAAACATCACAGGAGTTGGGACTGTACTTCAATACCATCGAGGGCATGCCCGAACCTCTAAGCATCCTGTGATTATCACAAGTAGGTGAGTACAAACATGCCAAATATTTAGTTTAAAAGCGAGTGGTGTCTCTCTCGCAATAGCAAAGGCTGGTTGTATTTGAAAATTCATAACAAGTAAAGCCATCACACAAAAATGTTTGAATACAGAACTAGAAGGTACCGAACCTCCACAAGAAACTTGCAAATCGGGATCCCAATACTAAAGTCCTGATATGTGAAGAAGATATGTAATTGAGAAGCGCTGCTGCTGGGTTGACATCTTTAAGCACCAGAGTTTCAACCTAAGTGAAATCAATCAGCACGACTGGCTTGATAGTAACTAAATCATCATGATCAACCGACATTAAATTGTAAAACACGTTACCAAAATGTTTTTGCATTATTTTATATACTTATTGAATACTTCATCAGTTTTCAGTTTCAGGTCACTCAGATACATCTTCACAACACATGATTCAGGTCTCTCAAAGCAACATGACCTCCTGCTGCAAACAAGGAAAAGAGATCAGAGTTTTTATGCTAGATGCTACTCAAGCATGGATAGTCCTTGTTTTAGTTGCCTGAGTTTCTTCATCACTCGCATGCTACATAATGAGCTACCCAAACGAACAAATGAAGATGTTACAATCTCGATCTCGATGCAGGCACTTTGACGGTCCAGTAAGGAACAGAATGGAATTTGATTTTTTTTTTTCTTTCAAAGAAAAGGAACAGTATACATTTTTCTAAGAAATCTGGATTGATAGCATCACTAAGATACAAATAATATTTACGAACCCACTGCAAATTCTTCAGTATGATCCACCAACTCTCATCCGGCATGTCAGGTGAAAGGAAATGGATACTTCAAACCAGTCACTAAACCAGAGGCTTCAGATCCCACTGACAAAGTCACAGTATCAACCATTTCATGATAGTATGTGATAACATCAAATTGTGCGAGAACACGATCTGTCACCGTTTCAGGTAAAAGTACAAGATTATTGATATCCATTTTAATTTTTCTAATTCATGTGTACGACACTCCAGTGCACATCGGAAACAGTCTTTCTTTTGCATAACAACAGAGATAAGACTATCTACATTTTGTCCTCCTAGGCCTTGTTCATTGACGGGATTACCCGGCGTGTTGTTATTGTTGTTTGAAACTACAGTCCTCATACATAGCCATGACTACAATTCACGGGTGCTAAATGAAAACTGCATCGTGTACTTTGGCCCAATTTCCCCTTTTAAAATATCCTCTCCATCACAATCTCTCTTCCTTTCAAAATCCAGTTTGATAAAATCGTAATCCTCTAAACATTATGAAGTGTCACTGTTCATCATCTCTATTGAACGAGTGCTTTCGTATAACGATCAACAAGTAAGCGAATCAAAACCCTAAATGCGCCGATTCCATCGATGGGCGGAGATGACGGAGAGAGAGGGATCAGTTAATCAACTCACATGGAGTAGGGATGTATGTGATCGGAGGCCTGACGTGAATGAGAAGTAACCGATCGGGTCGAGGCGACAGCTTCTCCGCCGCCCACCCCACCGCCCGCTTGCTGCTTCCGCTGCCGTCTCCGTCGCCGCCGCCGCCGCCGCCGCCGTCCGCATCTCCGCCGCCTGCCGGAAAGGAGGAAGTGAGAGAAAAAGGGTTTGGTGATGTGAACATGTGATGTTGTTCTGTTAGGATTTGATGTCCGATTTTGGAGGGAATTTGCGACATTCGTGTTAGATGTGAATATTACACACTGCGTTCTGAGAGCATGTCTAACGGGAAAAGCTATTTTAACAAAGACAAAGTTAAATTTTGATACAAAATAACGTCATTTTGCTATAATATGGTATTATTGTTCCAATAATCTCATGTTATATTTTCTCTTCAAGGAATTCTATCATTTGATCAATGATGAGTAAAGAATCACATCATGTTGTTTTACCATCTTGATGAGGTGACAAAAATGACAAATATGACATAAGGCATTTTTCATACCAAATAGCGAAAGCTAAAATTTGACTATTTAAAACATTATCATTGGAATAAACATTTTGCACATTATTGTTATATTTTATCTTTATCATCCCATTTATCTATCCCATTAAACTTGCTCTAATCTAATAAGGCCGACGTGTTTGTCAAAATAAATTTTGAGGTGTGGTTTGAAAGGTTAAGCAGTGATCTTATTTAAAAAGGATAGACTGCTTGTCCTTTTCAATAAAAGGAAAAAAAAAAGAAAAAAGAATAGACTCGTTGTAATTTTTTTTTCTAATAATCATAGGGTTAAGAGTTCGACATATTCTAAGAAAATCAGAAAACATCTCTATGATGAAGTTGCGTACAGGTAGCTTTGTTATATTGTAACATATTGATCCATTGTTGTTCCATATTCACATGTGATAAAGAAAAAAACCCTCTTTTTTTTCGATAAACTATATAATCAATAAAAGACAGGTCTAACTCTTGTTTATGTAATGGTGAAAACTCTAAATTTTGAACGCTGGAACTGACCTAACTAGTATTAGGTGACTCTTCTTCTCCATCTTCCTCATGAATCATAATGCAATGTAGTTTACAAGTTCCAAGTGATGGCATAGAAGATCAAAACTCAAAGCAAGACCAAAGAGAATGACAGGGTGGGTTCCGAGCATCTGGTCGCTCCTCATCGTATATGGAACGCAATACAATTTCATCTTTCAAAGTCATTACAGTGTAGAGACTCGAAGGTATATACATAAAGGATAACAAACCAAGCGCTACCATCGCCATTACTCACGAAGCAATTTGTAATATATACTGTACATAACTTCAAGGAGGCCGATAGCAATGGGAGCATCATGCAGGATCAAGGGAACAGGATATAGGTCGTGGAGACAGAATAAAGGCACTGAAAGGGATTATGCTAGAGTCAGATATGTTCTAATCATAGTTGCTCCAGTGGGATCTGATAGTAAATGTCTTATAAGGTTCATTCTGAGGTTACTCGGCGCGATAACAAACATGTAAAAGGCAAATAGTACGAGGTCGGTAGAGGAAAGAGTTGAGCCGAGGAAGCCCCACCACATCCTGCAGTAGTCGACATGACACAACAGTTTAAGCACGGAGCGCGAGGAGGACATATACAACTGCAAGGTAGTCAAGCAAAAGTCGTGCAAGACATTGATAGTATACATACCACTTTGGCAAGCGGAAAAATGTGTTGAAGAAAGTTCTGATGCCCTCTATATCGAGTTGCACAATAAGAGCCAATCCAAAGAGGAAAAACGCTCTCTGACGTTTCCTTTCTTGAGGCCAAAGAGTTCTCCAGGCTGCCAGAGAAAACAAAGCCAAGTTCAGAACTGACAAAATGGCCATCGTGCGTCAATAGTTTACAAATACAACAAGCTTCCAACAATAAGTTTCAGGTATCTGGACATCTCGCTCCTTGTCTTGAATATCACTAGCCAATAGTTCAGAACCCTTTTACTTTCATGTTCCATGGTTCAACCTTACTAAAGCATCCAGGCGACATCCTAACAATGCCAAAACAAGAAATTAAAGACAGTTCAAAGAGGTTTTGGTGAAACCTTGCATCGAGACATTAAAGGAACTCTTATGCACAAGCATGTCGTTGGATTCACTGGACTTAATGATTCTTGCGATGGATGAAGCATACTTTGGAGCCTCAGTTAATGATCTCACAACTGAATAACCTGCATTAAAAGGATCACATCAGAAAAGGAAGATTCACTAGCCAAGATAACTTATCTTTTTAAACTGATATATCCAACCAACCCGTGGCAGGATGAACCATGCTTGCAGCAGCCCCAAATGCAAGGTTCCTTTGCTCTGTATTTGGTAATGACCCACCGACCGGAATATAAGACCATTCCTGCATCGGCACATTAGAAATGGCAGATCTTATTCTGGGGCAGGTGCAAGTTAGAATTAACACTTATTCGAGGGCTTGCAGTACAAGAGAGACAAATAAACAACTAGATGAATTACCTCTTCGTAAGTCTTGATAACTCTAACACCCATTGTCTCAAGCCTTGACAGAAGCTTAGTCTTTAATAGCTCAAATGGCATAGCATCTTTAGATGCCAGGCAAGTTTCCTGCAACACAATATCTTACCAATAAGTTCCATATTATTTGGATGAGATAGATGACATAATTCAAGGGTAACTGAGGATTACCTCGAAGAAGATTCTTGTTGGTGACATGGGCATGGCGTAAAGAAAAGTAGGATACTCCGCCTCTGGGGATTGATTCTTTTGTCGACTGAAATCCCTATAGTCCATGAACACCATCAGATTGGGATCATAAGGACAACTTTCTACCTGAAATAGCAAGATAACATCAAAATCAAAATTATCACAAAAAGTTCTAACTTGAAATGCATCACAATGGGATTACGACATAAACAAGGCCGCTACAAAATGCGAAGAAAATGAGGTAGCATTCCAATCCTACCTCCACCTCCACTCCATAAGCTGTTTGAACAGAAACCCTTGGACCACCAACTTCATACTGCAGAAGTTTCCCTGAAGCAGCTCCAGATGCAACGGTAGCAAGCCTAAAGCATGCAATGTAAGTTCAGGGATGCAAGGAGCACCCAAAAAAAAAAAAAAAAAAAAGCGACAAAACATTAGGTATACCTGCAGGGAATAACAACATTGCTTTCGCAAATGGCATGGCTGTTACCATTAGTACCTTCCACAATGCTTTCCACTTTTGAACTAAGATAGGAGACACCTGACTCCAAACACCTAAAGAAAATTAATTTGAATCACACCAATATCGTATGAAAGCATCCATTTGTTGAATGACTCAAGATACAACTTATCAAGACAGAAAAATGAGGCACCTCTCACCGTCTCACAAGCTCCTCACGCAGTAGATGACGACTTACTCGGCCATAGGCACGACCAATGAATAAAGGGTTCTCATCATTAAGATATACGATGGTATCCTGCCAAACATGCTCGATACAACCCTGGAGTCCAAGATCTGGAAAGACAATGTCAAATGGACAGCACTTCAAGCATAACTCTCGAATTTGTTTTCTCGATAAGGTAAAGAAACCAAAAACAGTTCTTAGCTAGCTTCTGATAACATATGCATTTGACAAATGATAATATCTCAAACAGCTGCAGATTCTTGGCCACGACATCACTGGAATAAGTGAATGACCACAGTTGTTGGAGCAGTAGACATGACTAACAGGTAAGCAAATCATGTTTAAATCCATCTCTGTGGAAACAAGCTGATGGACTTGGGTGCAAGTGCAACATCATTGGTGTTGTTCTGCAGGAAACCTTACCGTTGAATTCATCTTCCCAGACACCATAGTTATTGGTAAAAGGAAGATCCGGTCCTATAAGGCCGACCTTTAATCCTAATTTAGCTGTTTCAGCCGCCAGGGCTAGACCTGCCGGACCACAACCGATGACCACCAGATCAAGTACCCCATTTGCCATTGATAGTTGAGGTAGCTGCAAGAAGAATGACAACAATTTAACATAAGATAACAAACTCTGCAATTATGTTGGATTAAAGAACTCTAGAAAACATAGATCTTTGAGATATATATGCGACAAGTAGCATTAGAGCGAATTAGGAAACTCTCAGCTTGAATCCTATTGTGGCAGTATATTAATCAACGTTCCATTTTAAGTCACACTTGGACACACTACGGATATAGACACCAGTAACGATGTACTCAACATTCCCTTTTAAGTCACACCTTGTTGCGTGCCAGGGTTGGAGAATCCAGTAACAATGTCCTGCTCAACATTCCAATTAAAGTCATACTTGATTACACTAGGGTTAAACAATCCAATAACTATGTGTTTACAATTCCCTTTTAACTAACACTTGGTCACACCAGGGTAAGAGAATCCGATAGCTATGATCGTTCGCACACAACACTATGAACTCCACAAATACTTCACACAAAACAAAAACCACAAATCATCACAGAATTAGAAGGCCACCATGTCGGCGATCCTCGCCTGCTCTCCATCGACACTCTTCTCCCTCTGCATCTGCACGTAAACGATCTCCGATCCCCCCGCCTTGATATAATCCTCCTCGTCCGCGTACTCCTCCCTCGTCACCACACTACTCCTCCTCTCTCCACCACTACACCTCACCTTCCCTTCCCCTCTCCGCTTCCCCTCCGCCCTCCGCCACCACAATCGCCGCCTTACAACACCGACATTGACCGCACGACTCCATCTCGGGGCCATCGGTGAGAAATTCGGAGCTCCGAGACAGCGACACTCCATGTTTTAGAACCGAATAGATGATTCCGTTTGTGTTTGTGATCGTACTTGTTATGGCGACGGCGCCATTGTAGTTGATTTAGGGTTTGGTGATGGCGACGGCGAGGGATGAGAGTGAGCTTTTTTCATGTGAGAGTGGATGATGGAGTGTTCTCTGTGTGTGTGGTTGATGAGAGGTGAGGGATGCGAGATAGGGATGGTGACGTGGAGGGAACGGTTATCTTGAGGTGATTGTGTGGCGGTGGAGGAGTGGGTACGTGGGAAAAAAGGGTGACGCGGTGGCGTGACAGGTGGAAGATTGAGTGTAGAAAGCTGGTTACTCTTCCGTCTTTTTCCCGCGTACGAGATAAGACATGATAAGTAATAAAGTACCATCCCTCGAATTTATATCATTTTATCATTTTGATTCGTTTTAAATTATTTATAATATTTTTTTAAAAAAAAATATTATGTGATTAATAAGTAAAGAAGATGGAAAGAGAAAAATTATAGATTAAGAATTGAAATCGATGAAAAAAAATAAATTTAAATTTACGTACATAAATTGAATCTTATAATAATTTTGGGACGGAGGTAATAGTAATTAAAAATCACTTCATTGTTAATGTTGAGATTATCTATCTCAACCTATCGTTCACAGATCATGTTTGATACAATCAGGATTATGACACTAAATTTAAAAATAAATCGATTTATATGACGTACGGTAGTCGGTAGTTTACCGGCAAAAGACGGTCAGCGTTGAGCACATTATCTGTGGATCGTTGTTGTAACGTCCCGACTTCCACGTTGGACGACACGTGGACGTTATATGTCGTTATGGACCGAATCCGTGATAAGGCCAAATAAATCAAATGGGTTTAAAGATATAGAAATCAAGGGACTATAAAAAGCAATCACAATATTCGCTTATAGTTTCAAATGTCTGTTTAAGTTACAACATGGATTCAAATAGTAGTACAGTTCAAATATTACATTGGACGAAATGATAGTCTGATCTGATATGACATTTAAAAACATGTGAAACCATCTACATGAATGCAAGCTCACATTATGACCCTCCAGGTGCAACTGAGGGCATATCTGCAAATCAAACACATAACCGTGAGCAAAAGAAACTCAGCAACCTAAGGTGCATGAATCTCATTTACAGGGAACTTCTTCTAACGGTTATGACAACCGTCCAAAGTCCCTAAAAACGTTTTGATATATGAGTGTCATATCAAACAGTATTGTTTTAATACTTTCTGTATGTCTTCGTATCGCTTTTACGAGTCTTTCTTTTACATTTTGCTTATAGTTCATGTCTTAACTTAAAAAACAAACATCAAGGACACGACCGACTCATAGTACAGAGATATAATATCAATCCCAGACTACCCATAAGATTATATTTCCGCACCTGTATATTTCGTGCGTCGCCTTGTACCTCTTGTATATTTCCGCACAATATCAATGAGGCACCGGATATCAGCATTGAGATAATTTGGGCCTCCCTGCAGAGAGTAGCCTGCGATCCCGCCACAACGGCATCGAAACAGGTGCATGCATGTAAAGAGGATATGAGATGCCTACCGCTCCTTAGCTAGTTCTCACCCATAACGATAACTCAAAGGATAAACCCTGGAGTCCACTGACTCAACCAAAGCCACCAAGGTTATTCAAGGAAGCAACCAATGATCTCAATGGATCAAAAAAGGGACGTCATGTTCGACCTTCTCAATATTTTCAGAAAAAACGCCCAACAATCCAACAGATTCCAAAAGGGACGTCATAGTCGACCTTAACAATTCAAAGACACGATATGTCTTATTCGTTCGCTTTTCATTAGTTCACATCACATAGATAGTGAAATTAAGCTCTACATCCCCATGTTTTTTTTATTTAAGCATTTAGGGGTCGTTTTCATTTATTTTTCGAGAGGGTATATTTGTTATAATGGTTCGTATTCTATCCCATTTCAACCCCAATATCCCACATCATATAACAAACATGTAAAACAATCATCCCCGATCTCGATCCTAATGTCAAGGCTTGCTACTACAAACCTAACCCTTTTATCATATTTTTCTCGTGATCGAGTATAATTCATCTTATCATCACATCAAGCACACACATATATAATGAAGTACGTCCATGGCATTTTGGGATCATAATTAGTATTAATTAACGTACGCATATGTCCATGCTTGCACCCATGCATATTTTATGGAAATCCTAGTTTCGATATCGTCTTAACACCTCAACCAAGCAAACAAGCATATCATCGCCCTCCTGGTGGTACCCTTCTCATCACATTCATTATAACATATCATATTGATGAAATTTTAAGTACGAGTCGGATCGAGAGGAATAATGTAATACCCGAAAATTTTAAGAATTTAAAAGACGTTAAATATAACGTCGTAAATAAAAATATAATCGCGCATAAAGGTTATAGAATTAATCCAAGAGAATATTTGATTATTAAATCAAATATGACGATGAAATATTTGGGATGATTACTTGAACGCGCGAATAAATATTACGAGCGAATAACGTTACAATGTTATAACGTTATAAACGTTGCGCGTAAGGGGTAGCGATTTAATTCCCATAAATAATGGATTATGACTCGGGATGTCATATTTTCGTATATGAGATAAATCTATCGATGCAAATAGATTTTTGATGAATTAATATTACGAATTTTGGGTAAATAGTGGATTGAACGAGACGTATCGTGAGACGGAGCGGGATACCACGCACTCTCACCCACTCCTCCACTTCTCCCACTTCTTCCACTTCCCGCCTCCTTTGCCTGCTACTCACACCACCATCACTCCTCCACTCTCACCTGCCATCATTCACCATCGGCAGTAACCAAGAACCGGCCAACCAACGCAGCCACCATCTTCGGCCACCATCACCACCAACACATCATCTTCAACATCTCATCATCAATCCACCTTCACCGTCATCATTTTCATCACCATCACGATGCCACTAGGCGAAGGACAGCGGCAGCCGGAGGGGAGAGTCAACGCCAGTAGCTCGACCAGTGGACATCGACGGATTCGTTCGTGTGATGGTGTGCATCGAGGATCATCGTTAATCGAGGTAACCTCACTCGTGCGAGATGCCTCTTTTATTCGTTCACACGATTTAAGCACGTTTGTGCATGTATGGGATGTGTATATGCTGTGTTTGATGGGTATACAATGCTTTGGATGCGTTGTGGTGTGAATTAAAGGATTCGTGGCATCGGACGTGAGTTTCTTGCACATTCTGGACAACAAAACAGTCGCGGCCACGACCATCCTTGATCGCGCCCGCGACGGAGGAAAAACTGGCATTTTGGCTGCACAGGGGCGTCGCGCCCGCGACAGGCCGTATCGCGAAAAACTGGCATTTTGGCTGCACAGGGGCGTCGCGCCCGCGACAGGCCTGTGTCGCGGCCGCGATACGGCCATTCGCGCCCGCTATGGCCTTCTGGCCAAGAAAACGATAATTTCATGCATGAAACCTTAAATCTAAATACGTATTTGAGATATATAACCCATACGCATAGAAATATAATGTCAAACGTGCATATACGATCACGTTTGACATGTGGTGGGGTATTTGGGGTCAAAATGAAATAGAATGCACCCTTATAATGTATATACCCACTCGGAAAATAAACGAAAGTGATCTTTGAACGATAAATAAAAAGGGAACGGGGGATGTGGAGCATATGTGAAGTAATTAAAAGCAAACGAATAAGAAATATCGCCTCTTTGAACTGATAAGGACGGCATTGACATCCGTTGTGGATCCGTTGGATCGTTGGTCGTTTTTGTTGAAATTGTTGAGAAGGTCGAACATGGTGTCCCTTCTTTGATCCATTGCGATCATCTGTTTTCCTTGAATAGTCTTGGTGGCTACAGATTGAGTCATTGCACTCCAGTGTTATCCATCTAAGTCATCGTCACGGGTAAGAACTAGCTAGGGAGCGATGGGTATCCCCCATCCTCTTTGCATGCATGCAGCGGCTTCTACGCCATTGTGATGGGGCCACGGGTTGCTCTCTGGAGGGAAGATCAAATTATCCCAATGCTGGCAAACGATACCTCATTGAATGCGCACAAGAGGTGCAAGGCGACGCACAGAGTAGACACGTGCGAAAACAAAATCTATTGGGTACCTCGGATGACGATTGACATCTTTATTTCTGTACTCCGAGTCGGTCATATCCTTGGAGTTGTCGCTTCTGAGTCAAGTTATGAACCCTAATTAAATACAAAAGAAAGGAATGACTTTTAAAAGCGATACGAAGCCATATAAAGCAATGTAAAATGATGCTGGTTGATATGCCGCCCATATTTTTCTATATTATATAAAAACGTTTTAGGGACTTTCGGCGGTCGCCATAACCGTTAGCGGAAGTTTCCTGTAATTAGGATTCATACACCTGCGGTTGCTGAGTTTCATTAGCTCACGGTTATGTTTTTCAATTGCAGGTATGCCCCTAACAGTACCTGAAGGCTCTTAGTGTGAGCTTGCATGCATATAGATGAATCCACGTACTTTGGATATTATGGCAGATCAGATGTCTATATTGTTTAATGTAATAATCGATGTGCATTACTTCTGCTCCAATACTGTAATTGAAACAGGTATTCGAAGTTGTAAGCTATAACTGTGGCTACCGTTTAGAGTTTTCCTTGGCTTCTAACCCATTCATTTGTTGGCCTTGTCACGGATCGGGTCCGTGACTGCACGTGTCTTCCGATACGAAGTACGAGGCGTTATAGATTAGGTCACATTTGAAGCCTGTTTATCCCTTGTTTTATTTTGGGTTAAAGAAACCTTTAGAAACCTTTGAACCTTCGACACCCAAGGTCACCAAAGTACTTCGTCTTACTCTGTCGCAGTTTGTCATCGCTGGCCGTCGGGCTTTGGCTGGAAAAGCTTGTTAAGCTGTTTTTAAGTTCGTTTACGTCCAAAACTCGAAACCCAAGGCACCCAAGCCTCACTACATTCACTGTCTACCTAACACCACTCCTTTGGATTCGCTGGTGGTCGGAGAATATCGCCGAAAACATTGGTTCGCGGTGGTTGATGAGTGACGATGATGGTGAGAGTTCAGTGATGGTGGTTAGCGCGCGGGGAGATGTTGGGGCTGCCCTAGTTGTTGTTCGTGGCTGTGATGGTGATGATGATCGTGAGATGGTGATGACGATTAAGTGATGGTGATGGTATTGGTGGTCGAGGCAGCGGCTGAGCTTGGTGTCTAGCGATGGGTTGTGGTGGCGATTGAGATGGTGGTGATGGTGTTGTGGTGATGATATGGTGGTGGTGATGCTTGTGGCGAGTGGAGATGGTGGTTTGTGGTGATATGGTGGTGGTGGTGACGAGTGGAGATGGTGGCTGCGGTGATGAGGTGATGATGTGGTGGTGGCGTTTGGAATGATGGCGGCGGAGGTGGTGGCTGGGTGGTGAAGGGAGTGAAGGAGATGGTGATTTGAAGAAGCAGACAGCACAACTGTGCATGGGATGTGTGGGAGTATGTGCCCATTTGTAAAATATTCTGTTTTCTCTCACGATATGTCTCATTCAGTCTATTATTTATCTATATTTCATAATATTAATTCACCCATAATTTATATGTGTCGATATATTTATCCCATAAATAATAATTTCACGTCATATGTAATAAGCCATTATTTATAGGATTAAAATCGTTAACCCTAATGTTATAACGTTATTAATTTGTAATATTTATCGACGCGACGATCATTTAATTTTCTCAAATCTTATATCGTTATATTTGATTTAATAATCAAATATTTCTTGGGTTAAATCTGTAACCCTTAAGCGCGACTATTTTAAATTCGTAATGTTATATATTTCTAATCCTGTATATAACGTTCGTATTTAACATCTTTTATTCGCGTATTATTTACATGCATACTGTATGTATATTATATATTCATTTAAATTCTCAAAATTTTCAGATATTACAGTTGTTGGACAACGGGCAATGGTCTGATGACAGGTTTACGGGCAATGATTGGACGATGATCATTCGAACAACGAGCGATGGGCGACAGTAAGACAACGGGTAGCGTGTTGCGGTCAAACGGTGGGCGGCATGTTGCGGTTGGTCAACATGCGACGATCGTGTGTCAAGGATAAGGGTTGGACGAATTTCATGTCATCAAACGACCGACGACGGTTAAATGGTAGTGTTGATATACTTATCCTAGTTGATTGGATAAATAATCCATGATGAAAGATGAGATTAATAATGAGAGGATTAGAGGTATTATCATTTTAGACGAGATTAATAATTTCTATATAATACTTTTAATCAAATTTTGGATTAATAGGATTTCATCCAATCTCAATTTATCCTATGTACCAAGCGTCGCTCTGAAATATAAAAATACGCAACAATTTTAAATAACATCATTGAACATATATTCTGAAGAGCTCAAAACTTATGTCAATAACGTTTAATTGTTTTATAACTTTCGTGGTATAATATATAATTTATATTACGATTAATGTTTCGCGATAAAATTTACGTGAATAATATTTGTCCAACATATTGTGAAAGTTAGAAAGGCTTTTTTCGCTACATCAGATGTTGAACCCATTTTTATGAATAAGAAGGCTCTTTTCGCTATCCTCAGGTGTCGAGTAGAGAGACTGTTTTCGTTATTCTTAAGTGTCGAATCCCTGACTTCATGTTTAGAAAAAAAGCGACTTATCACTGAATTAATTTGACAAATAATTCATCATACAATGTTGAAATATATCACTTTCATTTCAAATAAATTACGATGTGTTGACTTTGTACGATTATTAAGAAACTCAATGGCTTGATATCCTTTTTCCATTTTATCCTTGTGACTGGGTTTTGGTTTGTGAGTGGGTAAAGAAAAAAATAAAAAAGGTTAAAGTAGAATTGTGAGTGGATAGAGAGAGAAAAATAATAATGATGGAGTTGATCTGACATAAAGTAAGGGTATTTGAAATATTTTACTATCCAAAATTTAAAAATGTTATAATTTATATAGAATGATTATATTTAATAATATATCATAATTTATCTGAGACGGATAGAATATTTTATCTAAAAAATATAAATCAATCATATTCTATTGAAAAAAGAAGGCTGCAGTAACAGTAGGGATAATGAAATTGTTGAGATAGTGAATATACTGTAAGAAAATATGATTTATGTGATTTTTTTAAAAATTAAATACTGATTGAAAAAAAAATTCCAAATAAATTAGAACAATCAAAAAATATATTACATATAGTATCAAACGAAAAAAAATATAATATATTTAATTATTTTTTTCATAAATCTCATTATCATTATAAAAATATTTTTTTAAATTAAATTTTATCAAAACTTTTACACTCATAGATCTCCATCTTACACGGTGTCATTTAATACGCTCGTCCTTCCGCCTTCGTGGACCTAAAATCACGGAAGTCGTACCACGTGCGAATGCAAGTCTCCCCCAGCTGAACGTAAACCAAACAACAAACCCTCACACAAACAAAACCAATGACTACTTCCTCCACCGTCATCACAAATCTCAGTCTCTTCTGATCTCGTCGTTTACCAACCTTGGATGAATTCCAAAACTCCACCGCCCCTCTCCCCCAATCACCACCAATCACTCCTCTCTTCTACAACTACCTCGAAACCCTAATCTCACTCTCCTTCATCTCTCTGTGATTTCATTCCTTTGAGCTGCTCCGATTCAAATCGACGGCGACGACGATGATCGACGAGCAGGCGGCAACCGCCGCCGCCGCCACCGTGAGCACGGAGGAGCAGAAGAGTGTGTTGATGAGGAGGCGATCGAGTGCGGGCGGGGATGATGAGGGGAAGAGGGTGGCGGAAGGGGAGGAGAGGAATGGGGAGGTGAAGGGAGGGGTGGTGGAAGGGGAGGAGGAGGCGGCGGGGAAGGAGAAGGAGGATGAGGTCGGAGTTAGGTTTTCGTATCGGGCGTCGTCGCCGGCGCATCGGAGGATCAAGGAGTCACCCCTCAGCTCCGATGCCATTTTCAGGCAGGTCAGTCTCTTTGGCTTTTTATAATCTCTTTGTTAGTAAGTGTTGTTGTGATTTGACTTGATGATGTGGTGGATTTTTGGAATGAGTGTGTTTGATTGGATCAAATATGCATGCAAATAGTGTAGCTAGTAGTATTATTCAACTACTATTAACGCCCAATGACTTTAGGATGTGAACAGAAACCTTGTCTCGGAATCTGAGGCATAAGAACTGGACCATGATCGAGGTAGTTTCCGTCAAGGATTCGACCTGTGATAATGATATCTGTAACAGGAGTAGAGTGTGGCTTGTGTCTAATCAAAGGGATGACCTTGGTTATTTCAGTGCTTCATTTGTGATTGATTGACTAGATTCATGCTTGGTTATTAGCCTGCTGATTCAGGAACAAGTATCTGTGAGGTCCAATCAATGCAGTTTCTATGTCCTAGGAAACATCTTACTAAATACAGGATGCTACATTGAGCTTGTGCCTAGATATCACTATTATTGACTTGGATGGAAGCATCTGTATAGTAATTGAGATAAGTTTGGCGTATGATGGTCCCATATGAGCAGTTTCACTTGGCTGTACTTATTTTGAGAAGCTGAGTTTCTTCAACGTTTTTTTGTTTTGCAGAGTCATGCTGGCCTTTTTAACCTTTGTATAGTTGTACTTGTTGCGGTAAACAGCAGGCTTATAATCGAGAACATTATGAAGGTTGGGCTTTAGCTCAGTTCAAGTATTGTTTTAACTTATGAAGTCGTCTGCCCTTGTTTTTCTCTCGATTTTCTCATTACCCTTTTCCTATTTTGCAGTATGGTTTGCTAATTAGAGCTGGTTTTTGGTTTAGTCCGAAGTCCTTAAGAGATTGGCCACTACTTATGTGCTGGTAATGTATCCCTCAACTTAGTGAAAGCCATCCAGGCATCTCTTGCTCTATTTGTTTGAGGTACTTTGTGTGACACTGGTGCCCCTTCTACTGCAGCCTGACTCTCCCAATCCTTCCACTGGCTTCTTTCGTGGTTGAGAAACTGGTGCAGCGAAAGCATTTATCTGAAACAGTAAGTTGTTTGGGTGCGGCTTTTAGTATGTTCGGATGATTCATTAAGTGCAGATGGGATTTTGAATGTGTTCATGCTTCTTGTTGCTAGATTTTTTATGAACTTAAGACACATTATTCATCTTTGGTTTTGTGACTATGTATATGATTTTCCAGGTTGTCGTTTCCATTCATGTGCTAATAACTGCAGCTTCAGTTTTCTATCCTGTTTATGTGATCCTCAGGTTAGTGATTTCTTCCTTGTGTTTAGTCCCTTGATTCCTCTCATCTGTTTTACCTTTGATTCTTTTGCAATCTGCACATCAGTTAAAACTGTGCGTGGAAAAATAACATTCAGCATTATTCTCAGTTCTGGGAAATTGAGTGGATTTTCTGCTTTGTAGTAATTTGTGTTGTTTTCAATTGTGAAGTTCTCGTCGCACAATTTTTCTTGTAGCTAGACTTTGCTAAGTTGCTTCATCATTTCTTTGTAGTCCTTTGTTGTAACACTATGATGAAGTAGCCATTTTATTGGAAGGGATTGCCTACTTTTTTGTTCGATGATTAGAATTGTCTATGTTTGGGGCCTTATCAATGTTTTAGTTCAAACCTTTCTGATCATCAGAAGAGAAAGCTTGGAGTACGGTCATTGGAGCTTGCATTCATAATGCGAGTTGATTAAGTTCTGTGAAAAGGGATAAAAAGACAAATCTTTCAAACCATGCCTCTGTATGGACCATATTCCTGGTTGCAATTTATGAAATACTTGGAAGATATGTTGCTCTACAGTTTGGGACTCCCAGGTCTGGGATATTCTAGGGATCTTTATTGGTGAAGGCCTTTTTCTTTGGATGTGCTAAGTACTTATCATGTATTGTATTTTATACTGCGATCCTCTCGTTGCTAGTGCTTCTTAATTCTTTCACCAATTATGCTATTTGGATATTTCATCGTGTTTGAATCTATGTACACATCTGGGGACGATTCTAATTGGTAATTCGGTTGCCATGTTGCAGATATGAGTCTGCTGTATTGAATGGTGTTGTGTTGATGCTCATGACTTGCATCTTGTGGATGAAGTTGGTATCTTATGCGCATACAAACTATGACATGCGATTAATTGCAAAGACATCTGTTAAGGTTTGTCAATTTCAGCATTTCCCATCTCTTGTGATTTACTTCATGTAATGATCCTTTATCTGCGCCTTTTCCCCGCGTTAGTTTCCTGCTCATCTTTTCGACTCTCAGGAGAACTCTCAGCATCAAGCTCAGGAACTCCCATATGATGTCAGCTTTAAGAGTTTAGTATACTTCATGGTTGCTCCCACACTTTGTTACCAGGTATCTGAACTGTACGATTATCTTCCTGTGACTACACCCGTCCCTTGAAGGCATTTTGACCCAAATTACTGGAATTTATTTTGATAATGATACTTAGATATCTTTAATTCATACTGCTTTGTTTTTTCTTAATTCTTGCTGCTTTGGAGAGGAGTAGTTGGTTTAAGTTTGACTGATACATCATGTGATTCGCGTGGAACATGAATATTCTACTGTCTTTGGCTGATATGTACTCATGATTTCAAAGAGGTCAAAGGGGGCTAGATTTAAATCCTAACCAAAATTTGTTTTGAAGGTTATTGGGCATCTTTGAATGAGTGGTTGTATATCCAATCCTGTTGACTTTGATCCTTGGAAGTGTTTTTGGTTGTTTTTTTGTCAGTATTTATTCTTGGTTGCTCTGCTCATCTAACGGTATGTATTGCTCAGGAAGTTATAATAAACTTTGGCACTTTAGGTTTCCCAAGAGCGATCTGGTTGTTCAATATAATCATCGAGCTTTGGTTGTCTAACATTCTTGCTTGGGATGTGGGAGCAGTTAGTCACACATCTTTAGTTTGCTATGTTGAAATTGAAGCTTGTAATTTGATAATGCAGCCAAGTTATCCTCGTAGTGCATGCATCCGAAAGGGTTGGGTGGCTCGACAAGTTGTCAAACTGTTAATATTTACAGGCTTCATGGGATTCATCATCGAACAAGTATGCATCTCTTTCTTCAATTTTTTTTTTTTTGGTATTTTGATCTGATTCTCCTTCCCCCCACCCCCCACCCCCCATTTAAATGAGATTTGAAATGTCTGCCTTATTTTTTTTCTGTCACAGTATATCAATCCAATTGTCAAGAATTCCAAGCATCCTCTAAAGGGGGATCTATTGTATGCGATGGAGAGGGTTTTAAAACTTTCAGTTCCAAATTTGTATGTGTGGCTGTGCATGTTCTACTGCTTTTTCCATTTGTGGTAAGTTCTCAGTTATTCTTAATAGCATTGAGTGCATGCGTCTAGGGAGGAAAATTCTTGAGATAATCTGATGGACTATAATTTCAGTGATTCCTTCAGTTTGTAGTTAGTTTTTATAAGGCATTTGGCAGAGAAATATGTTACAGTACAGTGTTTTTTTTTTCCCTAGTGCTTTTTTTATTTAGTTTTGGCATGGAATTAGCTTGGTGCTGATAATGGTTTGGTCATTCCATACTAATTCATATGTAACGTTCTAAATAGGTTGAACATTCTTGCTGAGCTTCTTCGATTTGGTGATCGTGAGTTTTACAAAGACTGGTGGAATGCACGGACATTTGAGGAGGTATGAATCTTACGTGGGTGAAGAAGAGAAACTTACTTTTCAATCAAATGATGTTGTGTTTGGTACTGAAGCTACTGCTGTTTTCTTTTGTGCAAATTGCTTGGCATTGGACTTCCCTCAGTATTGGAGGATGTGGAATATGGTATGTTCAGTTGCTTGCTTGTGGATTGACCTTTAATTTTTGATAGCTTGAGCTTATTGTTATTCTGTTTCTTTTGGCCTTGATGTTCATTCCTTGATCGTAGTTTCAGGATATGCTTATGATGTGCCCTTGAGTTGAAGCTCACCTATAGAGTTACATGCACGATAACTTGCTAGACTTAACATACTAGCATATGTATTGGAGGAGAAGTGAAGATGAGAGAACAAAGGAAGGAAAGAACCATTTGGATTTAATAGCAGATCGGTTAAAGTAGAGTGCTTATGTCGATCTAAATTTGCAAGAGGTTATGCTAATAATACTAATGGGAACAGTATGACACTATTCAGCCTCACTTTGCTAATAAAACTTACAAACATTCAGCCTCTTGAGCACACCTTGACAATGACATGGTTTTGTAACTTCTGTTACTATTGGAATGAATAAGAGCAGGTGATTAGTCCCACTTCCATCTACCTGTAGCACTGAATAATCTAAAATGATCCCTGACTGCTGACAATATTATATTGGCAGTCCACCTGCAGATTGAAGCAGACATGATGTTCTAGGTGTTTTCTTAGCTTGTTTTTCTTGCAATAAATAGTACTTGTTAAAGGTGAACTTAGAACGATGATGACCATGAGATGAATTTATGATGAATAAAAAGATCCCGACAATTGTGGATTTCATAATTCTTGTGCGATTTTACGACCTTATTGGCGGGGAAGAGTGTGGTAGGGAATGATATTCTTATCTTCTTGATAATGGGAATCTATCTACTCTTGATTTTGTTAGAAAATCTCACTGATGTCTTTTTTTTTTCTTCTTTTTCTTTTTAAAGTTCTACTTGGGGCCAATTTCATCAGAGATTTACTGACCTTGTTTGTTCTCCCTTGCAGCCAGTGCATAAATGGATGGTTCGGCATGTATATTTTCCATGCTTACGGAATGGGATACCAAAGGTGACTTACATTTGGTCACTTTGCATCTGTGAAATTCCCTCGAACTCCATAATTCGAACTATGCTGTTAAAAAGCTCTCTGCAAATAGTTTAGTTATTGATGGTCATTGCCTTGTCGCTCATCCTCCTTCCTGATCAGGAGGTTGAAGAGTAGTATACTATAAGTAGCATACTGCACATGTGGTGCTCCCCTGATGATTTGTTCAGGAGAGCTCATTAGCCTTCTCCTTCCCTCAAGTATGTGCACAGGGACCTATTAGCTCAATCATCCTGCTTCTACCCCTCAAGCTGTTTAGTTTTTTTTTTTTCTTCTACAGAGTATTATTTTCCATTTCTTTTCTTTTATCTTCATGGTTGAGTCTTTGAGCTGAATTGCAGAGTTTTTAATGAGTTCTCTATTCCTTCTAGATACAAGTTTTAGTATGCTGCGAGTTGAGAATGCAATTGTTAATCATCTCTCGCAATTCTTGAATCTGAACAGAAAATAAATGGACTGAAATGCACTTGCATGATATAGTATGCTGTTAAGCAAGTTTGATTAATCCTTTCTGACTTGATTGCCTTTATATTTCAGGGACTCGCTATTTTGATTGCCTTTCTCCTTTCTGCTATATTTCATGAGGTATCATTCTTTGTCGCCCCTTTGCTATTTCAGCTAACCTCAACCCATACATAAATATAGTAGTTTTCACAAAAGTACCAGCAGCTTAG
>JAOVYX010016050.1:0-25821 GCA_035668315.1 Drosera spatulata | reverse complement strand
CAGGAAATCGAGCACCGATTTTGGGAGACTTCTAAGTCTCTGGACCAGGTGATGGGGGAGAGAGATAAGCTTTACCATTCATACAATGAAGGTATTAACTTCAATTTAATCTGAACCTTGTACCCTCTATTTCTTGAAGAGTTGCATTACTGATTTTCTTTATGTGGTCTAATCAGAGATCAAGAAGATCCAGTTGAGCGCTCGAGACCATTTCCAGAAGATTTTCAATGACCATGAAAAACTTAAACTGCAATTGGAATCCGAGAAAAAAGAGCTGGAGTTGCGTGGGCAAGAATTAGAGAAGCGTGAAGCACAAAATGAAACTGAAAGAAGAAAGCTGATGGAGGACTTGGAAAAGGTACCCCTTTATGACTTGTAAATCGTGCCTTGTACTTGACGAACCATTACAACATGTAATTGTGATCTCAAAGCTGTAGGAGTTCATCGTCCTCCATTATCGATGCTTGAATAATCTTTATTTCAACTGAATTGGGTTGTTACCGATCTTTAGCTACCTTACGATCTACTGACACATTAGTTTATATGCTGGCTTATATATTGTAAAATGTCGAATTATTGGATTTTGTGCTTTTAGTACTACAGATTATATGAGCTTTCTTTCAATGCGGGTCTGACTCTTGCAGTCATGTGCACATTCACCTTGATTTATTTTCTTGCAGTCTTTATGTGTTTCTCTTCTATTGACTAAGGTCTGTCTGTTGACTAAGCTTGGTCGCTCTTCTTATTCCAGAATTCCTTAAAAAATAGCTCGCTTCAGCACGCAGCAATTGTACAACAGCAGGCTGATGAGAACGTACTGAAGCTTGCTGAAGAGCAGAAGGTATGTCATCGCTTCCATACAGAGCATTAAGTTGTACCATTCCCATTTTGCACATTCTTATTTTGCATCTAAATATGATTGCAGAAACAACAAGAGAACCTGCACAAGAAAATAATACAGCTCCAAAACCAGCTGGAGGCAAAACAAGCATTAGAGCTTGAAATAGAGCAGTTAAGAGGTGCAGTGAATGTGATGAAGCATGTGAAAGACGAAGGTGATATCGAGGTTATGGAAAAGGTGGATAAAATGCTTAGAGACATGCGAGAAAAGGAAGCAGAACTAGAGGAAGTAGAAACCCTCAACCAGACTCTGATAGTGAAGGAGAGGATGAGCAATGAAGAACTACAGGAAGCTAGAAAGGAACTCATCAATGTGAGTTTTGGGTAATTGAAAGCTACTTGAAGTTATCTTCATTTTCGCTTAGTTGAAGCTCCTGAAGACATGTCCTCGTCTTTTTCGAGCAGCATATATAATGTTCTTGTCTTTGACTTTAACATAGACAAACTTCCGTATCTTTTTGTCATATTTCTCTGTCATGGTTATGGTGTGTTGAATGTCATGCTGTCCAAAAATATCTGTGTTTTTTTCTTTTTCCTCTTATCAAATTTGTCACTTGAGACGATTAAGATGCTATCCTCGAGATGTTGATTAGACTTGTACGTCTTTGAACCAGATGAATGTAAAATCTTAAACACGTGAAATTTATCTTGCAGGGGATGAAGGACATGCCAAATCGTGCTCCCATTAGTGTAAAGAGAATGGGGGAATTGGACACTACTCCTTTTCATGACGCTTGCAAGAGAAAGTATCCCGAGGAGTTAGCAGAAGATAAAGCCGTAGAGATATGCTCTTTGTGGGAGGATTATCTTCGAGATCCTGAATGGCATCCATTTAAGATGATCAAGCTTGAAGGGCAAGAAAAGCATCAGGTATGATTTAATTCTGTATGGTCCAGAAAATATGTTATATCTGTGATTGATTAGTCAAATGTTGTGGGGAGGCATTTTGTGCTCTTCATCTTCCTGTTTGCATTTGATAATTGATACATCTACCAAAGCATATGACATGTCTGACATGCACGGTAGCGCTCTTGTTTTCTGGGCTCCTTTATTTCCATATAAGCTTTAACCTGTTTGTTTTGCTATATGGCTTATGCTAGCTTTTGAGTATTTTGTTTTTAGACAGAGCAATTTCTTCATGTAGGTAATTTCTTCATGTAAGCTTTAACCTGTTTGTTTTGCTATATAGACTATGCTAGCTTTTGAGTATTTTGTTTTTCAACAGAGCAATTTCTTCATGTATGTAATTTCTTCCTGTTTGTTGAATAATGTGGAGAAATACAATAATCTGGATTCCTGGAATGCTCTCTGATAGGAAGGTGGTGTTGGGGGATTGCTGCTTGTGGCATAAATTTCATGGGCTTATTTGTTTCGGATTGGTGATATGAGATGCTGGGATAGTATATAATCTGACTGTAGAACAAGATCTTCACCAAACTTTTGGCTAGTTGGACAACTTGCAGCAGCTTGAAGTTTTGAGAAATTCGACCCATGCATAAAATGAAATGTTATTGAGATACATGAAGATAGCCTAGAATATGGTGGAAAACAGTTCAAAGCACAGCATGAGTGCATGTAACCCTTTTTATTTTTAAAGTATCCTGAGAACTGGGAATATAATGGAAAATTGATGGTGTAGCTTGCTTTATTATCTGTTTGATTCTTCTCATCTCAAAAGCTCTTCCACAAGCTTGAGCAAGATCAAAACATAGAATAGAATTTGTCCAGTTGCATTTCATTTCTAAATTCTTTTTCGTCTCCGACAATGCACATCTCGTAAGATGCTAGCTATCTTCTTTGAGTCTACGGTTTCAACCAATTTAACTAATCATTTTTTACCAATAGCATTGTGCCGTGAGATCTTCTTAACTAATTTATGCGGTTGTATCTTGCATGTAGCCTGTAGCCGACACTTGGAAGCAGCCATCTTCAATCTTCAGTTTATTTGTTCTTATGCCACTGGCTTAATGTTTACCTAGCTTTCTCTAAACCTAATTTGACCATACTGAGGCGTGCGTTAAATTAATATTTTCTTGCCAGGAAATACTTGATGTGGAGGACGAAAAGCTAAAAAATCTGAAGAAAGATTGGGGCGATGAAGTGTACAAAGCCGTCACCAATGCTTTGATGGAGATCAACGAATACAACCCCAGTGGACGCTACATAATTACGGAGCTGTGGAACAATGAGGAAAGAAGGAAGGCTACACTACAGGAGGGAGTTTCATTCTTATTGAACAAATGGAAGATCAAAAGGCAAAGGGGGATGGACTGAAGGTTTGGTATTCTAGCCTTTTCTGTCTTTTGTTTATCTTCTCATTGAGATCAAAAGAAGTTTTGGTGTGAGTTTGGTCAGGATTAGAGTTTCCTAGAATTAGGTATGTGATGTTGCTAGGCTCATAATTGAAAACTGATACTATGCCAATTAACTTGTCTTATTCTCGAGTTTAGTTGAGTTTGTCTCGTTGAAGTCAATGATATTGTTGGAGCTGGATCAGGATACTTTATTTAGCAAAGGTTTATAGGAAGACAGTAGACTGTCATATCGTATGTTGTCGAATATATGGTGCAAGTATTATAGCCATGCCGATTGATAGGTTCTTGAAGATGGGATACGCAGTGAATGCGTGGATTAGGGTTTTCCCAATTGAGGAAAAATTGAGGAACGGGTCTTCCAATAGACTTTGTACATTATATTGACAGTGGTCACATGTTAGAATAAAGTTAAGATGGTTTCTGAAGAATAAGAAGAGAGACAAAAAAGACTTGGTATCGCTAAGCTCGACAGTCATACAAAATTGAAGAGGTACTTATTCCTATATAATATGAGACTTATTTCCTATACAAAATACAGTCTCCCCTATCGTGCGAGACTTGACAGTACCCAGTGAGTCTTTAAGTTCGAGATGATAATAGTACTTATTCCTTTATTTTTCGCACCAAACTTGAATTCTGATATGAACTTCTGTTCAATTGTGCAGGATTGCTGGGGCGCAACTGACATACTGAAGTAGCTTAATTTTCCAGTTAATATGTAGCGTTTCTAATTATATGTATAAGGAGATGCCTCGAGTCGATTCAGCTTAACGGATTATGCGTTATAGGGGTGTCACTATGTTAGGAAAACATGGATTAAGGACCAAAGCGAATTCACCTTTTTATTATGCGATTTAGTTAATCGGAGAGTATCTTCTATTTATAATAATTCTAATCTGAATTATCTGGTCATCATGCGAGTATCTTTTCTAGTATCATGTTTTTATTTATGTTTGTCGATTCTTATACCATTCCTTTCTTTGTTTCCAACTAGAATGTTAATCCGTGCGCTGCCCGAAAAGAATAAAATAAATAATATTTATATTGAATAAACATATTTATTTATGTCATTTTATAATAAAGTGGTTTTCTTATTCATTTTAATATTGTTCGATAATTTGATTTTTGTATTACGATTTACGTATATTATTTATATTAGCTCTCAATATCGATTATTCTTTTTGAATTTAAAGATACAGAAAAGATTATAGTCTAAAATCGACTTAAACAATAAGATGGAGTATCTCGAAATATAATTATTCAAGCTGTTTAGGTTTTTATGGGAAGGAGGGAGCATTAATTTTAAAAATCAGATAAAAATAAACTTCATATGTTATTTAGATTGTAGTATATGATATAATATCTTAGTATATATCGTAGCAGATAAGTTTAACTATAAGTTTATCATCGTTATAAGAAAAAGTATTATTATATTATGCTGAATAATGATTTTATATATATATATATGATTGTTATGATTTTTTTATATGAATAATTTTTTATAAAAGATTTTGTATATGACATTGTTATATTTACTTTTTTACTTAATTCAAATAAATTAAAATTTAAAAATCTGTAAGATATTTCATATAAGATTTTTTGAATTTTAAAATTTTTCATATGAATTTCTTTTGGTTTAAATAAATCGAAGTTACCTCCATTAAAATTTTACAAATTCCATTAAAAATGCTTAGTGTAACTGTATATATAATAAATGGTTATTGTAGCTATATCGGAAACATTTTTAAACAATTCTACGTGATTTCTTGATGAGACAAGCTGTGCTCCTTCGGGTTCAAGGGAGTCGGTCATGCTTTTGATCAGTAGCTTTAATTCAGGTTGCAATTGATCATGGCTTTTGCAGCTTGAATGTGTAATTACCTGTAAGAGAAACTGTCATCAGATTTTGATCTGAAGTTGAATACGACCTACACAAGAACCGAAGGAAACCCGACTAAATTTCAATCATACAACAATTGATATGAATATACCCTAGTGCCTATAGACATAGGGTTGCACATTACCCCTGATGACGGACGACTCATCAACAACCACAAGAAACATTTTCAACTCCCAAGTACTGATTCTAATAACATGCACACATATGTTAAAGAAACTGAGTAGTGGAAATGAATTACTGTGCAGGATCGAACTGAAAAGTAATCATTCATGGCATCTTGCTCAATGCAATGGACCATAAATATCATCGTATCACACGCAGGTACATCAAGACTAAATCATCGGATGTATGCTCGCGGCATGGACCAGAGACCTCTGTCCTTCACTTGTGCCTGAAAAAAATTGGAAGGGGAGAACAATATGTTGACAACTTATAATACCACAACGAGAGAAAATACTTTTCAGTCAGCAGTGCTCTAGCATTCGTACTTACAGGTGTTTTCATGGAAGGGAAGATATTCCAGAATCTGAGTGTCTCATCCCCTGCTCCAGTTACTATTGTCTGCACCATAAACAAGTTCAGTACATATAAACCCAAGGAAGCAAAATTCAAAGTAGGGCAAGGCCAAATTCAACATTTTGGTGGTATTACGAATGGTTTGAATCCGTGCCATCATGTAGTAGAAGGATTTGAATGTGAAACAAGCTTTAACTTCCAACAAATTTAGTTCAGACAGACGTATTTACCTGTCCATCAGGCGACATGGCAAGATAAAGCACTCGTAAACTGTGGCCAGTTAAAGTAGCAACCTGTGATAGTTGATTCCATGTAAGTTGACTAGATATGATGAAAACAGCAATCCGACATAAGTCTCAATATGATGAAGAAACACTGTGGATTGGTTGAAGTTCGGTACCTTTGTTAATGATGGGTATTTCCAAACCATGACCTGGTTCTGAGAATATCCATGAGCGCTGACTATCTCATTCACATTTTTGCTCCATGCAAGATTGCATACCTGCGAATTCAAAACAAATGTCAAAGGACTCTTAGTTCTAAAAGATCAAGAATAAATAGTACTAGACTATGTAAGAATGTTAAATACAGCAGCTTAGACCTGACTCCCTGTGTCGATGCTGTTCAATTGGCTACCGTTTGTAGTATTCCAAAAGCGAATGCACCTATCTGCAGTCCCACCGCCAGAAGCAAGCAGGCTGCTTTGGTGCGGTGACCAAGATATGGCCTTGACAGCAGCTGTATGTTCCCTCAGCTTATGAAGTGGTTGCTGAGAGTGCAGGTTCCACACCAGGAGCTGAATCCATTGCAAAAATGAATAAGCATAGCTGACTAATTTGATATTTTCATAGGCAAAGACGTTGGTGAGTATGATGTATCCTATACCTGATTATCGTTTCCTCCTGATGCAAGTTCTCGATCATCATGTGACCATTTTAGCCCGCATACCTGAGACATTTCCATATAAACCTTAAGAACTTTGATCCAGCCGTACCGTGATTATACATGTGGATAGAAAAAAGTTGGGTTCTTGATTCTCTACCTCAGATTTATGTCCAACAAGCTTGCTGACATAATCATCTGGAACACGAAGATCATGTTGCAGAATAGCCCGGTCTCTGCTTCCGGATGAAAGGACATGGGAATTCCATGCCAGGACTCCGGTTCTTGTTTGATGTCCGCCCATGGTTCTTATCTTTTTACATTGAGTTCCATCCCACACCTAAAATCAACGAATTCATCTTTGCTAGCGTACCTAAGAAGTCACAAATGCTAACATAGTATCTTGGGAGAATAAAGCCAAGCCAACTAACTTGAACTTGACCGAGATTTGTTCCGATTGCTACATATGAGCCTTCTCTTGTCCACTGGACACCACAAACGCTATTATTTGGGCCCAAGTCGCATAACTTAGTCACCTGAAATCAGCATATTAGCATGTTCATGGTACTTCATCATGCCTCTTAGCTTTTATCTTGTCAGCAACTATATACCGCTGAGGATATAAAATGCACTTACTTTGCTATTCGATGCACTCCACAAGTAGACACAGGTGCCAAGTCCAACTGCTAGTATGTTTTGAGACGACCAATCAACTAGGTTCAAATAGAAGTCATCCTGCAGCGCTGGTGCATCCAAAACCTGCAAAATGAGTTTTATCTTATATAATTTTTTGAGTGATGTTCATCTGCTGCAATATGCCACAGTGAGGATCTTATCTACCAAGTAAACTGTACTGATCTTAGCATAAAAATGATAACATAACAATTGTGTCTCAATGGTATGCAATAAGTTTCAGCTATTGGAAGCCTGAGTTCTTTGCTTTGGTATGGAATGAGTTCCGGCTATGGTGAACCTCAAGTTCATCGAACTCTCGAATACACGCTTTCAGGAAATAATTTTCATCTTATACTTGACATATCACAGAACCCATTTTTAACTCAAAAGACAACAACAATTTCCGCAGTCCAAGATTGATGGAAACAATTTCCGCAGTCCAAGATTGATGGACAGGCAGGTCCTCACAATTCGTCGAAGTACTGTTCATGGTACTGTTCCTTCTTGGGTTTTTAGAAATCCAAGGTTACTAGCTCCGATCGCGAAGAAACCTGACCGGGTCAAGCGAAACCACGCGGGCCTCAAAAGCTGTAGTCCATAGATTAGATAAACCCTAAAATGTCCATGAAGAGGTTATCTGGATTGTTGTTGTATATAAATGACATAAACAGAGATTTCACATCCATCATATACAATTGTACTAACATTAATACTTCGATACCTTGTGCGGAGTCTTGGGCACCTTCCTCGGCGGCTTCGCAGGCGGAGTCGACCCTCCACCCTCACCACCACCACCACGCCCCAACCCCGACGACTCCCCGAATGGCGACCTCTCCGAACCCGAACGCTCCACCTTGAACCGCAACATATTCCGATTCAAACTCCCCGGCGACAACCCCTTCCCAGCACCACCTGCAGGAGAAGACAAACAAGAATCAGAATCGCCAAACTCAGGCCCAAACAATTCCTGCCTCAATAACCTCAAATACGCCTCGTTTCCCCCCTCCTTCTCAACGATCCCGAACGCGTGCAGCCTTGAGCTAGATCTGCACGGGATAAAACGATCGCTGCACGTGGACTTGGTCTTCGAAGAGGGCGAGGAGGGGGAGGAAGCAGAGAGGTTGGAGAGAGATCGAGGAGAGGAGCGGTTTGCAATCCAGAGTAAAGAGGAGGAGGAGGAGGGTGGTGGTGGGGTGTCGAGTTTCAGGGATGTTTGGGACATGAATGGTGGCAGATTCAGGCTTCGTTTGGGTTGTTGAGGGTCCGGTGACTGTGACTCCATTTTGTTGGAGGTTTCGGGGGTGACGGTGATGGCGGCAGCAAGGCGAGATGAGATTAGGGGAGGTTGATTGATCGAGGTGTGGTGAGGAGAGAAGAAAAGTAGGGTTTGGAGAAGGAAAAAGATGAAGAGGAAATTTGAATTTGCAACGGTCAGAAAATTGGGGCTTGTGTGAGGGTAACGGTCCAATTTTCTTGGATGAAGGTGATTGGTTGGGAACAAAGCAATTTGAGGAAAGATATTACTACTAGCTAATTGATCTCATCTGGTCTTTATAGGTCTACTGATACTATTGGAATGTAGTATCATTAGTATGATCTATTATGATCAACAACAATAACAACAACCATTCAGATAATCCTGTCGATTGAAAGAGTCAGGAGGACGAAGAGATAGTAGGAATATTGTAGTTGAATTTGATTAATTTTATATTTTTCTACATAAAAACTTTTCAAATAGGGTAGTGTTGTAGTAATTATTGTGGGACATCTAAGAGGGAGTATTAGATTTTAAATGACATTTGATTTGATTTGCAATTTCTATCCCTCTATATTTTTTTTATATGTTTTGGCTAGATTACTGATTATTCAAGTCATGTAAAGCAGTTGTAAAAAAAATAAATAACAAAACAAAACAAAACAAAAAAAGTCATGTAAAGCAGATCAAAAACTCCCTAGTTATGATGAAATATTTGTAGGGTATAAGATGGGAATTCGTGAGTGTTGTAAGGCAATATTGCGATGAATGCAACTATTTCATCTGAGTTTCACCATTGGAATCAAAGCATAAAGCTTTACCAACTACTTTGTTTTCCAATTATAATGAAAAATGACTTGAGAAACATCACAATTTCTGAAAAACATCTCGCAAAGAAAGATGTACCGTGCACGAATGAATCTTTGGCAAGAAGATCGCAATCCTGCGAAGATAGTGTTTGGTCCATACTGAACAGAACATAATTAAATGCTTTGATAGATTAGCTTCTATCAATGACCGGACTATGTGATTTTGATGTTTGTCCCTCGAAAGTTCTATTCCAAAGAAGTTGGAAGTCATTCATCGTATTCACACGCTACTCGCTATCTATGCTCTTCTATATATATCGCACACAGTGCTGCCGTTGGCATGCACATGCTTACCTAGTAGAAGAATGTTTTAATCTATGCATACAGAGCAAGAACATACATGGGGAGCATGTTACGAACGGGACAGTTAATAATAAACACAAACAATAATAAGTGCGCAAAATTAAATGAGACAAAGAATTTTACGTGGAAACTCTTACGGGAGAAAACCACGGGCGGTCGCCGACGACGAAGAATCCACTAACAAAAGGAGGAAATACAAAATGAGCTATACTCAAAATATTGAGAATCTCACAATAAGAGATAGAGATAATAATCTCTAAAAATAAATCCCTTAAACCCTCAATATATTTTTGTGGGTATGTGAATAGTGCCTTCTCTTTATTAAATAGCTTTCTCTCCCACTCACATCTCACTTTCCTCTTCCTCTCTTCTATTTCTCAAATCCTCCCCGAACTGCCTTCTTCTCCACCACCCCGGCTGCCTCTCTTTTTTCTCCTCATAGATTCTTGTCTGTCTTTTCTCTCAATCCTCTACCCATTTTATAGCAAAAGAAAACATAATAAGAAGAAGGAGCCGTACAAGTTTCCTCCGCCTGATAAAGACGAAGGCGGCTGCGGCTGGATGAGGACAAAGGCGGCGGCGGCTAGTGATGACGGCGACTGGTCAAAGGCGGTTTGAGTCACCATCAACAGAGCATTAACATTATAAAAGGCTTTCGTGGTTGATCGTCTAGCAGCCCTTCCATTGCCTGATTCTTCATTGAGTCGGGAAAGTTTTCCTAAGGGCTTCCTCTTTGGCGCCGCGTCATCTGCATATCAGGTATCATGTCTAAACAGTATGCCAGAATTTAAACATACAACGGTGACTATATTCAGTATGTCTATCAACGAAGTTGGTATGTTTTCTCCTCTTGTGTAGAATTTTTTTTGCATCCCAGAAAACTTGTTTTAGAATTGTCTGCTCCTTTTTGGTTCTCTGCCGAAAGAACAAAGTTATATGGCACCAGATTCGGTCTTTATAATGGAAAAAATAAGCACGAGTACTAAAGTAGGATTGATTCAATGGTAAAATTTATAAGTACAAGTGTTAAAGAAGGATTGATTCAATGACGATCAACCTTCTTCTTGCTAATCATGTGATTAGATATTTGACATTTGTTTAGGACATTAAAAATCTTAAAGGATCATCCAGGCCATCACCTTTGCTTTTGAGGACACTTTCTGAAGTGGTGCCATTGGGCAGCGCCAGCAAGCGGCTCGCTTACTGATCTTTTATTATGATTTGGTGAACATCATTGACAAATGCTTTTTAAACAGAAAGGTTTTTTGAAGATCATTGATAAACTTACCTCTGATTATTTATGTCACAGTATGAAGGAGCTGCAAGCGAAAATGGCAAAGGGCCTAGCATATGGGACGTTTTCACCAAGGATTGCCCAGGTCGTTATCATTGATCTTTTTTGTCGTATTCAACCCTTGACTTTGATTAGTTAGCATTAAGTAAGAGAGGTTACCCGCCACACATTTCATAAACTTCACATCGTTGTAGTTATGTGTATGAACTAGAGAAAGTGACTGTATCACTACTGGGTGGTGGAAATTAAATTACTCTAAGCAAGTTGCGCAAGCTATATCGAATTAGACAGTTAATTAGAAGCAAAGTACTTTGATCATTAATA
This sequence comes from Drosera spatulata, assembly GCA_035668315.1. NCBI lineage: Eukaryota > Viridiplantae > Streptophyta > Magnoliopsida > Caryophyllales > Droseraceae > Drosera > Drosera spatulata. The sequence goes on along the minus strand of JAOVYX010016050.1, from coordinate 14,588 downwards.
TTTTTTCACGATGCCTGTTGTAGAAAAGATAGCCGACCACAGCAACGGAGATATAGCCACTGATTTTTACCACCGCTACAAGGTTTTATCATCGTTCTCCTCAGTGTCCATAAGACACAAGATACTACAAAAATGCATCGATTTTTTAAATCTATAGTTGAAGTCTAAACCTTTTATTAAAGCCAACGTTGTAAATGTTTGCAGGATGATGTGAAGTTGATAAAGGAGATAGGTCTTGATACCTTCAGATTCTCCATCTCGTGGGCACGGATACTACCTAGAAAGACTTATACCGTAAAGTTTGATTTGTCGTAATAGCGGCTTATTTACATTCTGGTTACTTGATTGTATTTGACAAACTGATGCATACATTTCAGAAGGAAAGATATCTAGGGGAATAAGCAAGAGCGGGATAGATTTTTACAACAACCTTATCAATGAGATACTGGCCTATGGTAGATATATCCATCTCCTGATTTTCACCTGCGTTTTCGCAATTCAACATGCTGTATATTTAAATGAGTTTCTGAGATTTGTTTTTTCGAACGGGCATTCAACCCTTTGCAACATTATTTCATTGGTACGTACCAGAAGCACTTGAAGCAGAGTATGGTGAATTTTTATGCTCTAAAGTATTGTAAGTAACCAAATCATCTAACATTGTTTAAGGCAAATAAATCATAAGAGATCATTGCTATATGTAACATATACTAATAAAAATCCTGTCATAGAAGGGTGAACCAGCACTTTCAACAAGCTTGTGCAATGTCCTGTGGGCAGTCAAAGATTTTGACACCTTCCTATTTACAGGGAGGATTACCTCGAGTATGTTGATTTGTGCTTCAAAGAATTTGGTGACAGAGTGAAGTATTGGCTAACGTTGAACGAGCCAAACTACTTCAGCCAGTATGGATATGGATATGGAAAGGACGCACCAGGCCGATGTTCTGACTATATCGGCAACTGCACTTCTGGGAACTCTGCGATTGAGCCTTATCAAGCTGCTCATAACTTGATTCTATCTCATGCTTCTGCCTACCACTTATACAAGCAGAGATACCAAGCATCTCGAAAAGGAGTCATTGGAATCACACTTGCAAGCAACTGGTATGTGCCTTATAACAAATCGACCGCAAATCAGCAGGCCGCTTATAGGGCTTTTGATTTCATTGTTGGATGGTAAGCATGCATTGCTAATATTGCTACCTTAGTATCATTTTCACTTCTGCCTCGAAAGGGTATCTGTTACCTGTGCCAATCAACCTTTTACAAATGCAATAATGCGCCAAATATTGGATTGGATAAGACGGAAAATCACTGTGAAAATTTAAATGCGAATACTCTCTAGGATATTCAAAACTCATTTCGCTAAAAATCTACGATAACCAAAGCCGACTGCATATATATTCTTGTAGGATTCTCGATCCAATCACCTTTGGTGATTATCCAGAGATCATGAGATCGATTGTGGGAAGCAGATTGCTGGAATTCACAAAGGAAGAATCCTCAAAGCTGAAAAAAATCGTATGATTTTGTGGGGTTGGACTAATACACAACTTACTACGCCAACGATGAGCAATCCTCCTCGACCACCGACCTGAGCTCCACCACTGACAATCATGTTCGACTTACACGTATGTAAAAATACTCTACTTTTTGGCTATAGTTAACATTAATAGCTTGTCTTTCATCTAGTCTTACCTGCAAAATCTTGACAAACTTTTTTCATATGTTGCCACAGAGGTGAAGCATGGAGTACCCATCGGAGAAACGCTACTAATTGTTACTCTAAGCTTATGTGTTTCTTAAGATTTTTATAGAATGGATACATCAAAATCGCTCCTGATCATTCCCAGGTGACATGAGAGTTTATTCTCGTATTTGCTTTTAATGTTTCGCTCAACATTGACTAATCTTAATCTTTGAAATGAAATTACAGACTGAAGTTGATTGGATTTACATATACCCAAAGGGAATTCAGTACCTAGTGCGACACCTGAAGTTAAAGTACGACGATCCAGCCATTATCATTACAGAGAATGGTATGCCGAGTTCCGTGATATATATATTCCATGTTTTATATATGTACCATCTAAATATCCAGGGAGATCTTATTAGCTTATCGTAGTAATTTGCATGTTGCAAGGGGTTGGTGACAGCAACAAGAAGCCGATGGCGGTTGAGCTCAAGGATTATTTGAGAGTCAGATATCATGAGCTTCATTTAGCTTACCTTCTTAAAGCCATCAAGTGAGTTGTTACTACTCCCTCTGTCTCAATTTAATTATAACGATTTAACCCGATACGAGAATTTATGTGTACGCTAAATTTTTATGAAATTTGATAAAGAAAGATTTTTTTTTTTTAGAGATAATGAGGTTTATTGTAACAGTTGAGAGAAGGAATAATGGATGTACTATAACATGACATGAATGATTTGATTTTCTTAGATTAAAAATTTACTAAAAGAGGAAATGTTAGCATAACATAAATGATTTGATTTTCTTTAGATTAAAAATTTACTAAAAGAAAAAATATTGCAAGTAAATTGGGATATCCCATTAAAAAAATATTGTAATTAAATTAGGACGAAAGGAATACTATTCATACTATAAAAGAAAAGAACGTACTCACATTCCACATAATCCCGTCAACTCCAAGTGTAATTTTTATATAGATAGTCTGTTTTATGATGCCTTTAGGTATAGATCCTCTGATCTCAGGATTAGGAGGAGAACGACTTATCATTCAGCCAACTACTTGACTATTTATTCCTACTATTTGCATCTGAAACAAGAACTAACCTATATAGTAGTATGTGGCATAGAGGCTTTCGTTACGTTGTTTTTAAATCACTTTTATTTCACTTCATAAAAAATGAATTTTTTTACCTATATAATATTATTCGTTACGTTATTTATCATTGAGTCAATTCTTCATAACTACTCTTAATTAAGTGCAAGGAATCATTAAAACGAAATCAATAATCAGACCAAAGAATACAACATGTTTTCCTCTCAAACTCACCGAAATTCACCTTATGTTTAGATCAAATCCTAAAGGAAAAAAAAGAAAAGAAAAACTCTTGGAGTAGTCATGGATTGTTTTCGCGATCGATGAAGATGGGTTTACAATGATGTCTCGTCATAAACATACTGTAAGTGGCATGACTAGAACGTTTGGAGGATTTGGAAACGTTTTTATAATGTTTTAGTATTCTTAGTGCAGATAGAATTTAGTGTACTTAAATCTACGCTTTGCTCGGTAAACGAAATTCATATTTGTTTGACACTTGGCAGTGAAGGTGCCAACGTGAAGGGCTACCTCGTGTGGTCACTATTTGATGATTTTGAATGGTACGACGGATATATATATCGGTTTGGTCTTGTCTTCATTGACTTCAACAACGGGTTGACAAGATACAAGAAATATTCGGCACTTTGGTTCAAGGAATTCCTTCGCCAGCAAAGCGATTCCGCGGATTTATTACATAGCTTGTCTTGACATTGTGTCGAGATATAGAACAATCTTCGTGCAACATCTTAGAAGGATTCAATTGGAGACTTATCATGGATCGAAATGATGATGTAAATAGATCTAGGGGACTTAACAATAGATGATGCACAAATGTACAGAATCACAAAGGCGGGTCGACGTTCTTTAGTTAGAACACTAGGTTGCTCGCCGAAAATCTTCTACACAATGCTATTGTAATCTAAACCTTAATGTACATTGCATCTTTGGTGTGATAGAGAGAGTATGTTACTCTATCTGTCCCATAATACTTGGGATCGTTTGATCCGATATCAGAATTTATGAATTTATATATGTGTTGAATTTTTGTGAAATTTGATGAAGAAAAAATATTGTTTAGGGATAGTGAAGTTATTATAAGAGAAAATAATGAATGTATTTTAATAAAATATGATTGATATAATTTTTTTTAAGATTAAACATTGACTAAAATAAAAAAATTATAAATAAATTAAAATAATCAAAAAAAATATATTACATATATGACGAGGGAGTTAGTATAAAGATCCCAAATTTTATTTTATTTTTCCGATCCCAAGAAATACTCCTTGATCAGTTGATCTTGTCCTATCAAGCCGTATGTGGTCATCATGCTGCCCCGTAGCACATCATTACACGAAGTGACCAGAGCAAGCAAACTCCTAAGAGAACAAATCACCATGATCGCCAATGGATATCGAAGTACCCTTTTCGGGATCATGTCAAATGTCACCTGATCTCATGTGCACAAAAAAGATACCAAAGGTAACTGCAAGCAATAATGAGCACAAGAAACCATGGAAGAAGCTAGTGATCAGGTTTATGAGGTTCAGCCTAGACAATAAAGACCCAACACGAACCTGAAAAGAGAAAACTTCAAATTGACCATCAAATTAAAAGCAGGCCTGTGAAGCTGCAGTGCAGGCAGTGGACTCGAGGATCTTTCAGGGCTCAGAGCAGGTCTCTGATCAGATCCAGACTCCCCCATGCGCAAGTGGGGTTTAATTATTTTTTACTGTTATTTTAATTGGAATACTGCAGTAAAAATCGATTAATAAGTGTTTGGAGACCGAAGCATGGAACAATGTTCACTTACTTCTATTACCTAGTACTGGTCGAAATTGGGGAGAACTAAATGAACGACAACCAATGTATGGAGTAAAAATATTTTTAAGCACCGGGAAATGCACATCAAAGGCAGCTGGATAACAAATCAAAGCGACAACTTGCATTCGTACACAAAAAAGAATATCACAAATAGCAAGACCATCCGGTTTTAAAGCTGGTCAATAGTAAACCTCTGATATGTATTCTATTTTAAAAAATATATATTCTCATCACTTGTTGTTGTCATTGTTTGAAATGGACATTGAAATAAAATAAAATAACTTCTGATATATATTCTAATTTAAAGATGCATGTTCTCATCACGTGTTCTTATCATAATTTGAAACGGACATTGAAATAAAATAAAACGTATATCAATATTAAATTTTAATTACATATTATAATTAAAAGTTGACATATCTCTAATTATGAAATCACACAACATGAGAGGATATGATTTCAAACAAAAATAGCTCAAACACGATAGATCCATTCCAGCTCACAAACATTAAACTTCGGGGAGCATGTACCTTTTGACTGTCTTCTAGACATAGAACTTTTAGGAGTGAAAATAAGAACATAACAGGAAGCCATTTATTGCTGATGCAGCATCATCAGGATTCTCATATGGTCAGCCATGGATGCAAAAATAAGGATATGACTTGAGAGGTATGTGAATCGTGATGATGCTGCAGCTGCAAACAACGGCTGTTTTCCATCACTCTAGCCCTCAGATCAGTTGCCTAATACTCCCCCACCCTCAAGCTGTTTCGTGGGATTGGTTTTCAGGATAGCTCAAGGAGAAAGACACGAGGGAGGTAATGTCTCACCATGGAACCAAATCAACAAAACCCTAACCCTAAAAAAGAAATACTAGAAATAATTGAAAAAAAGATGGTTAGACAAAAAAGAAGAAAGAAAAAGAAGAAAAAAAGTAGAGGACATGGAAACATATGATTTTATAGAGGACATGGAAACACAGACATATCAAGGAGGACCCGAATGGAATAAGCTTGATTATATTCCATGGATAACCTGCAGATCCTGTCAACGCCATAGTTTGAACTATGACATGGAGATTTTTATATCCCAAGAGAGGCGAAACGAGAGACTTAATTTATAGAGTGGAAGATGGATCTGAAGAGAAAGTTGACAGTTAAAGATATCGCGATCCTGGGCTCCTAGCAGGTACAAGATTTACTCTCTTCCTTCAATTGAACGAAAGGGAAATGAAACCAGCCAGCTGGATCTTATGAGGATATGACCAATAAGAGAAGGGGAGAAATGAACCCTAATTAACCAGGGATTGGTTTTGATCGGAATGGATCTGATGAGTTGATCATAATGTTCGCTAGAAGTAGCTGTGGTTGGGTAGTGTAGGGGGCGGAATTGACAAGGGAAGAAGAAGAGCTGCTAGCTAGGGTTTTCATTGGCTGCAGAACTTGCAGTTGTCAGTGGGAATCCAGAAAGGAAGCAGGTATACTTTTTTTCCCTTTTTTTTTTTTTTTTTGAATGTCAGTCAAATAGGAGGAAATACCTTAAAAAAGTGTTGGCTTTGTTTATCGGCATCCCTTTTAAATGCCCGCCAAGCCAGGACAACCAAATAATCACAAAATACCTCATTCACGATCGATTTAATCTTAAGTATTCATTTTCAATACGAAGATCAACCTTGTATTACCTTTAATAAGAATCTTTCAATAAGCAAACTATAATAATTGATTTTAGAGAAACATTGGACAAATGGAAAAAATAAAACTCATGGAATCTTGAATATCCTTACAAATACCATAACTTGTCACATTTAACCCGAGTATCGTTTAGCTTGAATAACTAAATGAGTCAAGCCTAACAGTCATATGATTTGGCTTGATTGGCTCATAAATCGACTCATTTAAAATTCATGAGACAGTTCGATTGTAAGATTGTAAGATTGTTTAAGACTCGAATTTATACATATTTAAATTAATTTTCAAAAATGCATACATAGTTTTAATGTGACACATAAACCTTCCATATCTTCTTATTTTGTCTAAAAATACGTATCATATCTTATATTTTCAATATCAATTTTATTAGTTTAGATTAATTTCTAACGAATGTAATTATGTTGGATTTCAAACATATTATACTCAATTTTAAAAAAGTTTGGCTTGATTCAAGCTTGACTCGGCTCGATTAGGCTCAAGGCACATATGAACCGATCGAGTCAAGCCGAGCTCAATTTTAATCATTTATGAAAAAAAAGCTCGATAAACTCGACTTGATTAGACTCGTATCAGGCTAAGCCTGTCATTTACCTAAACGAACTAAGTCCAAATCATTCTCGACTTGATTTGACTCGACTCATTTACGGATAATGACCAATTCAATGTATTGAAAGAACCTCTTGATGAGTCATGATTGAAGGATTTCCTCTTTTCCCTTTCTTTTTTTTTTTCTTGGAAATTTTTTTTTTTTTTTTGGAAGTTTCTATTGATGTTTGTCTTTCCCTTGAAGTGATTTCCATTGATGTTTTTATTTAAAAAAGGTTCCATTGATGTTTAAAAATGCTAGGTTTTGATTATATAGTGTTGAACTATCATGTGTATCGTATTTTTCTATGTTTTGATGATAACGAACTCTATTTTTCATAAGGTGTCTTGATATGTCTTGTGTAAGTGTGTGTAATACCCAAAATTTTTATGAATTAAAAATAAGTATAAAATATGCATACGGTATGTATTTAAATAATGCACAAACAAAAGATGTTAAATACGAACGTATAAAAAAAGTTGGAAGTAACGAACATTATGAAATTTAAAATAGTCACGCTTGAGGGTTATAGATTTAACCCAGAAAATATTTGATTATTGAATCAAATATAATGATGCAGTATTTGGGATGATTACCGATGAATTAATATTACGAAACGTAGGTAAATAACAGTTTGAATGAGACACACTGTGAGGGAAAATGGGATATTTTGCACATCCTTCCACGCATAACTCACACAGCCGCCCACCCTTTTCCATTTTCATAATATCCATCAAACATCCCCATCGATCTCTCTCCCTCACACTTCTCCATTCCCTTTTCATTTATCTTCTTCATCGTCGTCTCTTCCCCTTTTGTTTCCCTAAAACCAAACCTAGCATCAAACACCATCACCATATTCTCGTCTCACCATCATCAACCATCACCATCCTTGCCACCAGGAGATCATCCACACCAAGAACGAAGCACAAGCAGCAGGACGACAATGTGATCAGCTTTCTCGTTCTCGTGTGTGCGTGCATTAGGGTTTGATCATCAACCAAGATAACCTAGCCTCAGCCCGAATCCTAAAAAGTTATAAACTTGATATGTGTTGTATGGCATGCTCATGTTGTTGTAGGTACGTGTGCAGGGTGTAGGGTGTGCTCATGGTTTCTGGTATGTGTAGGACTTGCTTGGGTGTGTATGGCGTGGCGGTGTGCTTATAGGTATGTTCATGTTGTTCGTATGAGGATAACGGTGTGTGTGAGTGCGAAGGCTATGGGTTTGTGATGAGAAGTTATGTGTGTCGATGCATTGTTATGTTGAAGTGTTAATGTGAGGGCTAAGGGGAGATGTGCGTGTTCAGGGACGTGTGCGTGTACAAGCATGCCGTGTGTATGATCCTAATTCGATAGGGCTTAAAGAAACTAGTATGGCGATGGCTGTTATGGTAATGTTCGGCTTGCAGGGTTGAGTCCAATGATCTAACACATGAGAATGTTGTACACTTATGTCATGGTCATATGAAAGTAACTAGTGATGATGCTGAGATGAAATAATGATTTTGGATAAGGGCTTGGATGCCTTGGGATTATATAGCGTACATGTAGTAAGTTATTACGTGATTTCGCATCGTTATAAATAACAAACCTTGACGTAGGGATCGGGATCGAGGATGAATGTTTTTTTATGTTTGTTGAGTTAATTGGGATATTCGGGATTAAATGGGATAGAATATGCACCATCGTAATATAAATACTCTCTCAAAAAAATAAATGAAAACGATCTTTAAATCGTTAAATAAAAAGGACACGGGGATATAAACCTTAGTTGCTCTATCCATGAGATATGAACTAATAAAAAGAGAACGAAATAATACATATTGTGTCCTTCAACTGTGAAGATCAAACTTGACGTCCCTTTTTGGATCCATAGAGATTAATCTTATGTTCTTGAATAGTTTCGATGGCTTTGGTTTGAGTCAATGGACTCCAATATTTATTCTTTGAGTTATCATCACGGATGAAGACTAGATAGGGAGCCGTGGACAATGTATTCATCCTCTTCGTATGCATGCAACGGCACTAAGACCGTTGGCGACAGGGTCATCGGATGACTCTCTACAGAGAGGCCTCTTTCTCAATGACGATATCGCAAACCGTATTGAAAGGCACAAGAGGTACAACGAATGAAAGATAAGAGGTATTGGATCGAATGGTAACAAAATGAAAAAATATGTGTAGCCCCATCAACGATTGACATTCTATTTCTGTACTCTGAGTCGATCGTATCCTTGAAGTTGTCTTTCGAGTTGATTTACGAACCCATAAGCAAATGCAAAAAGAAAGACTCTTAGAAGCGATACGAAGACATATAAAATAATATAAAATAATACTGTTTGATATGACGTTTATATTTTTCTATCATATTATAAAAATATTTTAGCGACTTTCGACGGTTGTCATAATGGTTAGCGGGAGCCCCCTGTAAATGGGATTCATACACCTTAGGCTGCTGAACTATTTTTGCTCACGGTTATGTGTTTCATTTGCAGGTATGTCCTCGACTGTCCTTGGAGGTCATAGTGCAAGGTTGTATTCATGTAGATAGTCTCACATGTTTTTAGATATCATATCAGATCAGATGTCTATTTTTGTCTAATGTAACATTTGATCTGGACTATTTTTGTATCAATACTGCAACGTAAACAGGTATTCGAAATTATAAATTACTAATGTGACTACTGTTTATATAGTTACTTGATTTCTATGCCTCTAAACCCATTTGGTTTATTTGGTCTTGTCGTGGATTTAGTTCGTGACGATATAATGTGTCATCTAGCATGGAAGTCGGGACGTTACAGTGTGATAGGTTGATAAACAGGTGCACTCATGCATCTGACATTTCACCAGGGAGATTCACATCCTAATCCAGTTGATTTGAAAAAGATTGAAGAATCAAGCCTAATGAAGTTTGAGCACCATGAAAGGCACATTGAGACATTTGGAGTTACAATGGGTCTTAATATAATTAATATATATAGTTCATATATAAAGATACGATAATCTGGCACATTTGAAGTGTTTATGAGCACCTAAGTTGAAAAGATTTTGAAACGCTTTAAGTGATTTGTTTTCAGTAATGAGACCAATCCATTAAAATTGCGAGTTATCAAAAGCTAAGTTAATTAAGTCAAGTGTGATTTTGAACTCTGATTTCGTATGTTGGTTGGTTTCAAATGAGTCATGATTTTAAGAGATCTTCTCATCTGTTTTGACTCATAAATAACTGTTTCAATGATATGGAAAGAGGCATAATTATTTGTTTTCGTCTTTAAAGGGATTTTGCATAATATTGATCTGTCACTTAATGCATATTCGGAAATTGGGTTTTGAAAACAAATTTGCACGATTTCTCATCACTAAATGACTATATATTATATGAGTTCTTAAAAGCAAAGTTAATTAAGTCAAGTGTGGTTTTAAACTCTGATTTCGTGTTTTGATTGTTTCCAAATGAGTCATGATTTTAAGAGATCTTTTCAACTGTTTTGACTCATAAATAACTGTTCTCAATGATATGAAAAGAGACATAATTATTTATTTTCATCTTTAAGGGGAATTCACACAATATTGATTGTCTCTTAATGTATATTTGAAAACTGAGATTTGTAAACAAATCTGTATGATTTCTCATCACTAAATAACTATATAGTGAAAACTTTACTGTTTGAGAAGAACACACGAACATGAAGAAGGCAGCACACAAACCAGTTTGCAACTAAGGAAATTTTCGAAGATCGAAGCTTACAAATCTTTCATTTTGATTTTCATTCTTCTAAGGTTTGAAAGGTTTTGAATTTTTTTTTCAAAGGATACATCAGGTGAACTCTTAACCTTTGCATGTTCCTAGATTATTTGTGATTGTTGTGATTATCATAGAGCATAGATCGAGTCTTGTATTTCATCCATTGAAGTTTGTAAGTGGAATCGATCCCGAGTGGGATGAGTAGGTAGTTCAAAGTTGAACTAGGAGTTTGTAGCAAATATGGACTTAGGCTTGTGGAGTTTGTAACAGGTCTAGAATTAGATCTGTGAAGTTGGGTTGTAACCTTAGGATAGGTTCAATTGCGTGGTTTGTATCCTATAGTTAAAACTACAAATGGGAAAACTATGTGTATTAGGAAGAGATAGTACAAGAGTTTCAAATACCCTATGGGAGACAGGATTAGTCTTGTTAATTATGGGGATACCAATATAAATCTCGTGTTCACTTATTTTATGCTCTTTAATTCTACTTAACAAATCAATCATCAATTACAACATTTAGATCACAACACAATCAAACAAACATCTGAGTTTAAGTTGCAATTGAAGTTTGAATCACTACTGTTTGATTGTCATTGACTGTCAAGGTTTTAGTTTTGTTACCGGTCCCATTGTCTATTCCATTATACTGTTTGATTGATGTGTGTTATTTATGAAAAAGTTTCAATGTTAAATTTATCCCCCTTTTGAATATTCTGACTCATAGGGACTATCATATATAATTTTTACTGACTTCATTTTTATGATTTTATCCCAAATTTGGAAAAAGTTTTCTTGGAGTGAAAGGTGGTTTAGGTCCTATGCTATGCATTCTTGATTTTGGTTTGGAATTCGTGACTAATATTTAAAAACTACTTTGGCATGCCTTTTATTTTTCAAAAAATGAAAACTTAGCAATAAAACAATAAAAATTTAGAAAAAGTGGATTACATATTTTTGTTTTTGTTTAACGTATAATTTATGACCATTTTTGTCGATAATGACTATTTGTCATGATTTTGATATTGTTTCTTCTGATTTATTCCAATTTCTTAATCGTTTTTTTCTTATTTAATGATAGTACATAAATATTCTTTTACTATCAATCTATATATACTAGAATTCTATTTGTGTATTTTTTTTAGAGAAAATTCTTGATAGATATCTTTATGAAATTTTAATTACATTAAATATCCGATTATAATTTTTTTTTGAAAGTGTCCAATAGAATTATGCTTCTTTGCTCAACGCATATAATAGATGTGTAGTACATAATGGGGTAAAATAGGACTCTAAGTCCAATTAACATGACACTCTGAGGCAAAGTCTTCCGTAGCGTGTGCGATACTATATATTGATCTCACGAGACATCCAAGAACAATCAAAGTCTAAAAATAAATTGTCAATGAGATACAGTCTTGGGTGATCCCACTTGCATCTGATAAATCCGGTTCTTTCTTCTTCAACGTTCGAGCAACCTGTTGACAATCACTTTCTATTATCACCTTGTCCCAACTACAAGTCAAAGCTAGTTCAATACCAAATCTCATTGCTAGGGCCTCTTCGGCTGAAGGGGATAAGGTTCCATCAACACATCTTCCCGTTGCCCCAAAAACTTACCTTCATAGTCTGACGCAACTTTGGCCATGCCCCAAAAAGGTAGTCTACATTAATTTTGACAACACCAATGGATGGAGGCTTCAAGAACTTCTGCGTTGAGGCTGTTTGAGGTGTATGCATGAGAGCTACGTTTCGACCGCTTCTCAATTTCCGTGAATTGGCAGCCCGGAGTAACTCTTGGACTGCTGATAATGCACGCTTGATGATCAGATTAGGTGGTTTACTTCCCTCCATGGATTCTCTGATTCCGGTTCCACCATATCTTGTAGAGGACGGTGCCAATTTGGGCTAGTTGTATGGCACCTGGGGTCTCAATTATGGCCTCAATCCAAGCCTGGAAGAATGACGTTGATGCTGGTCTCAGTTTTTCTATGCCCTCGAAGGGGCTGCCCTTCCATGCCTCACTTGCCCTTGGACACAGCACAAGGCTGTGCAAAATAGTCTCGCTACTGTCATCGCATCCTATACACTCTGCTTCCAGTTGCATCCCTCGAGCTTTAAGGCGATCAAGAACAGGTAGGCACCCTTGAATTGCTCTCCACATGAAGAACTTGACCCGTGGTGCATCGCTCATGTTCCAGATTTTGTTCCAGTCAATATCTGCTCTTCTGTTGTTGTTTTCCTCTTCCCCTTCGAAGCTAATTTCAAATGCTTTCCGATATGCAGATTTCACTGTGAATTTTACTTGGTTGTCGAATTTCCATCCTAGCCTATGCGGTCGATCAGCTGCTTTGAATCTGTGCAGCTGTGGCATCTGGAAAGGTGTTCTTCATGAACTCTTCTCGCCATTGCTTTCTGATTGGGTCGATCAGATGTGATACCAATGTCTTTGTTGTAAAACCTGGAGGGACTTGTTCGATCCTCGAATGTGGCCAGTTAGGTAGCCAAGGATCACCTATGACTTGAACTGATGTTTTTGAGCCTATTCTCTAGCAAAGAGCTAGCTTTAAGAGGGGTTGTGATCAAGTTTTGCTGTGAGTAATGAATCATTAGGGAAATACCTGGCCTTTAGAACTCGAGTTGCCAATGACTTTGGGTGGTCCAGTATCCTCCAGAGCTGCTTTGAGCAAGGCGTCATTGAAACACCCCAATTCTCTAAAACCAAGGCCCTTTTTTTTTTTCCTTCTTTCTTTTGGCTTATATAATCATTCCCAGCACATCCAATGGATTTTCCTGCCTCTTGATATTGTCCTCTATAGGAACTTATTGCATTCTTTGTGTAGATCCTAGACTACCTGTTGACGGTGTGCCTCGAATTTAAACCGCGTGGGTGTCCGCGTCCTTCTCGTGTTCTGTCCGCGTAGAGTTCCTCGTATTATTTCTCCGTGTTTCGTTCGTGATGTTCTTAGTATAAGAAGAAAGGCGGGGATGAGAGGAGCAGAGAGAAAGGAGAAGAGGAAAAGGGTGAGAATCAGGGGAAAAGAAGAGAGGAGAAAGGGATAAGGTGGAGAAAGCACTGTTTACATATACACACAAAAACACATTGAGGGTTTAAGGAATTTATTTTAGAGATTATTATCTCTATTCCTTATTGTGAGCTTCTCAATATTTTGAGTGTAACTCCTTTTATATTTTCACATTTTGGTTAGTGGATTCTTCGTCGTCGGCGACCGTCCGTGGTTTTTTCCGCAAGGGTTTCCACGTAAAATTTTTTGTCTCAATTTATTTTTTACGCACTCGTTATTGTTTGTGTTTATAATTAACAGACTCGTTCGTAACAAACTGGTATCAGAGATTGGAACGTTTCAATCCTTATTTCCTACACCGGGTTTGCACACGTAGGCTTAGGAACGAACGTTGTTAAGCTTGGGATTTAAATTATATTTTTTACGGGTCAGTTTTCGTGTATTTTTTTCACAAAAATTAATTTTTCCCTGTGAGTGAACAGTGCTGGAACAGTGTTCAAACAGCACTAAACAGTATCATTAACAGTGTACGGACATAGTCACTGCGATGGTGCCTATGAAATTTGATGTGAAAAAATTCGATGGCACAAACAATTTTGGAATTTGGAGAGTCAAAGTCGTTGCGCTATTAACCCAAGAAGAAATCGAGGAGGTTCTGGAAGGGGTTGATACGTTACCTGCAGAAATGAAAGACGAAGACAAGATGAAGATGGATAAGAAGGCACGTACGACTTTATAACTGTGTCTTTCTGATGACGTTCTTCAAAACGTCCTGGAGGAAAAATCTGCCAAGCCTCTTTGGGATCAGCTATCTAGCTTATGCATGAGCAAATCTGTTGCTTCTCGTTTGTACATGAGACAACGTCTTCATTCTTTCAAAATGAAAGAATCCACTACCT
>JAOVYX010016049.1:0-25821 GCA_035668315.1 Drosera spatulata | reverse complement strand
AAAGTACAATGTAAGCTGGATATTTCTTGATTTCCTATGTTTCTGATACTTAAACCCCCTGTAATCTTGTCGCCTTGTTTCGAATGGACTTTTGGAGCGGCGGTAACGCCACGTGTCAAGCAGGTATTGGTCTTGAAATCTTGGGGCGTTACACTTATATTGGTCAGGGTGTGCTACTCATTGTCTTGATCTTGTTTTAGAAGACATAGAAAAGAAGAAAAATGTTGAGAAAATACTAGAGAAGGCAAAAACAGATAACAAACTTCATTTATAACCATGGTTGGGTTGTTGACTTCATGAAGCAGTTCACTGATGGTAGAAAATTATTAAGCCCTATAGTGACGCGTTTTGCAACTAACTTCATTACACTTGAAAGCATTTGAAATATAAGAATGCTTTGAGAAATATGTTTAACTCTGAGGAGTGGGATCAGAGCAGGTACTCTAAATTACCTGGTGCAAAAAAAACGAAGAAAATTATAGAACATAGCGAATTCTGGACCAAAACGGTTGAAATTTGCAAACTACAAGAACCACTTGTGAAGGTGCTTAGCTTGGTTGATGGAGATGAAAAACCGACCATGGGATTTTTCTATGAGGCTATGTATAGAGCCAAAGGAGCTATTAAAAGAGATTGTCGTTATTGGAGCGACTATTGGAGGATGATTGATAAACGCTGGCCATTTCAACTGCATCAGGATTTGCATTCTGCAGGTAATTACTTAACAATGTATTTTTATAATTTCTATAAATGCTAGAGTTATGAGTGGAATAGAGGCATGATTGTTGTTGATCTATCTAACTAATTTATTTTTATGAAAGGGTATTTTTTTAAAGTTTCAATACAATGATTAAGATCGTTGTCCAGGAGTAGATTTAATGGAAGGAATTAAAAAGGTGATACACAGGTTGAAACCAGACATGGATAAACAAATTAAAGCAATCAATCAAGTAAGTTATTTGATGATAATCTTTAAAAAATTGATGATAATCAATTATAAATACTCATATATTTTGGAACAATATGCAGTTGTTACTTTTTCGTGATTCAGCTGAATCATTTGCATTGCCAATAACTCAAAGAGCAGTTTCACGCACTAATCCAGATGATGATAATATCTTTTCCCTTGAAAAATATTTAACAAGCAAGTATTGTTGTTATGTGTATGATGAGATTCACTGATAAGTTTTCCTGAATTAAACTAGTGTTACAGACTTACGGTAGTAGACATTAAATAATGCTTCTGAATTCTGAAATTTTATTATATTGATATTGTATTTATTTTTTGGATTGTAGCTGAGTGGTGGATTCACTATGGTATGTCTGCTCATTAATTGCAACGCATTGTTGTGAGAGTGTTGAGCCAAACTACTTCTTCATCAAATTATGAACGTAACTGGAGCACATTCTGCCTTATACACACAAAAACAAGAAATCGATTAAAATCAGAAAAACTGAATACACTTGTTTATTGTTACTACAATATGAGGCTGAAGATAAGAAACGCAACATGAAAATCTCAAACGACAATTGAAGAGAATTTTAATCCTATCAACTTAGATTATATCTTTGAAGAAAATGACCCATTGGCTCCATGGCTTCAAGAGAGGGAGAATCCTGTATTAGATGGGCAAGACAATTCCAATTGACTAGACATAGATGATGTCGACATTACCACTCAAGCCACTTCTGGTAGTGGATCAGGTAGTGGGAACATTGCTTTGAGTCCACCAAGCCATGATAGCGACGATGATGATAATACTCGCGGTGAGGTCAGAGGATGTGAAATTCACACTCGTAGTCATGGTACAAGCAACACATTTCCATCCTATGTTAATGATCCAATTGTAAAAGGTACTTTCCAATGCGAAAAGTCAGCCAGACGATCTCGCATACCCCCAATATCACCACCAAACACCCAAAATTCAATAGCTAAGTTAGTTGATAATTTCGGAGAACCTAATATCCCAAGAAATCCTTTAGCACCACCATCTTATGGTCAACTTCCTATGTATCAAAACCAAGAAGTTGATCAATATCTTCCATCAAATCCCCCTTACCAATGTCCACCATATTCAATTTATCAGCATCCACCACCACAATATATTGCCCCACCCCTACATCCAACTCATTACCCAAATCCACATAGTTATTACGTTGTACCTGTTTATCACGGATATCAAGGTTCAGGATAATCATTTCAAGGTGAATCAAGTTCTCATGGATTTTTTGCACAGCAAGAAGCATCGTCAAGCAATATATGGTGGAAACTTATTTAGTAGACCTACTGATTATTATAATAACGATCCTATGAATGTAGACGAGGAGCACGAGCCTGCACGAAAATCTCTTTGGTACTAGAAATAAATTGTGATGTAAATTAGAATTGTATGAATTTTTTGAAGTTACTTTCTTCATTATAACATCCCATTATGTATTTGCGTATTGTATTTCAACTTTGAAAGTATTTGTTAATGATCTGAAAAAATTCACGACAACGATAGCCGATACCCGTTACAATTCATCTGATACAGTCCTATATCGCTACACGTTACGCAACGATTACGTTACCCGATATCGTTTTTTAAAACCATGACTACAGTCATGTTGGCTGATTTAAAATCAGCCCTCAAAAACCATACATATATATATATATATCTAAGGTAAAGTGTTTATATGGCTCGTCGTATATGTGGTTAGACCAATTGATCTTCAAACGAATAGTTGAGATTAAAAAACCATTTTTATATTAATTGAAGGGAAAGAAATTGAATTTTAATCTCATCCATTGATTCTCAAATTTAATGGTCTAGCCACACACAAGAAATTGTATGGCTAGTCACATAAATACTTTACCCACACCCACACATATATGCGATTTGTGTGGCTAATTTTATATCATAAAATGAAAGATTCTGTAATAATGATTCTTTGAAATAGAATCTTTCCTTTTATTGTATAAAATCAACCACATATTTTTGTATATATATATATACATGAGTGATAACGACAAATCATTGGCTGTTTGTGGATATATATCCACTCTACATCGGGCCATTCATTCTCAAGATGGACAGCTATCATTTAGTCGAACTTTCCACTATCCGACTCTATTTTGGATAGACGTGAGATAAAAAAACGGATGATTTTTAGAATTGAAATTATCATAACAAGTCCTTAACATGGGTATTGTTTTGTTTATTAAAAAAATGTGTTTTTGATGCAAGTTAGGAGGAATAGTTTTTTTTAATAGCCTTTGATTATTTCTTTTTCCCATTAATTAAAGTATGTATAATGTTGGAGTTCTTTTTTGTTTTTAAATTTTTTAAGTTGTAAGGGCTATTTTTTCCTTTCTTTCTGATTTGTTGATTTTGATGTTTATTCAATTTGTATTATGTGCTTTATGGTTCGTTAGGACATCCCAACGAATCTATTTTTTTGTCATGCTTATACAGCGGTTGACGAGTGTAATAGAAATCTAAATTTTTCTTGGTTTGATGAAACAAATTATAAAAATACATTTATAATATTACCGTAGAAGAGTAATACATATTTTATTCGTAGTATAATAATTTCATTCCATGTAAGGAATTTTTTTTAATTCTTGGGCTAGTTGCTTGTCGTTGTTAGGCGATGATGTTGTGTTTTTTCCTTCGACTGATGAGACTTCATTTTTAATTCGTTGGGGCTCCGTCAGGATCACGTGCATTTGTGTTTTACATGTGCCTCAAGCTTTTATCCGTGTTTCATGCATCGCCTTTCCGTGTTCCTTCGGTATGGTCCATCCGTATTTTTCTTCGTGTGAATTGTTGCAAAGATGAGTCATGTTCTTGCTTATATAACATGCTTATGATATTGTGACAATATATATAGGGAGTATCAGCGTAAAGTTGCACAAACATAAGTGTTTGCACATATCTTAGAAGCTTAAACACATAGTGAGAGTTTAAGAGATTTATTTTTAAGAGCAAGTCATTTTTATATCCTTATTGTTATGTTCTTTGTGTTCAGTGGAGCTCTTTTTTATCTCCTCGTTTGACTACTGGATTTTTTCGTCGTCGGCGATTGTCCGTGGTTTTCTCCCGCAAGAGTTTTCACGTAAAATCTCTATTTTTTTTATCTGTGCTATTTATTTCCGCTCATTGATGTTATATTTGTAACGTCCTATTTAACCCATTTATGATAAAACGATAATTTATTAATGACGATAAAATCTACGGAACTTAATCGTAATAATTTGGACTCGTTTCTCGATGTCTTGAAGAATTTTAATCTTCTTGTTGCAAGACTCTGTAACATTGTCCAACAGTGCATGACCATCTTCTTGTGGATATTTGGAGAATTTCTTGATCATGTCGTATTGGATTTTTCCTGTATAATATATTTCTTCACAGACCTTGGTGAGCTCTCTTTTGAGTGGATTGGATTCCATCTTTGTTTGCTGGTGTTTGTCTTGGTGTTTGTTTTTATTCTATGAGTTGAATTCTATGGATTTGTTTTGTTGTCTTATATGATGGTGTAAGTATCGAGATGTGGTTTTTTCCCCTTGTTGATAGTCATTTTGGTTTATTATTGTTACATTTTTATTCTGCTTGATTTTCTTTTTTTAAATCTCATTTTTGTGTATACTGAGTTCAATTTATGTTGATTGATTTGGCTCTTTCATTTTTTCCTTTTTGGTTTTTATTTGTTGAAGTTGATATGAAATGCCCGTTATTTTTTGCGGTTGACAATTATACTCTCATTTAATGTTTTCATTCTTTCCCTCATTTTGTGTTTGGCATTTTGATCGTGTTTGCTTGTGTTGTTACTGTTTCAAATTTTGAATTGTGTGAGGTTGTTGTGAAAGTCACCAAGCCAGGCCCACATAAAGCCCACACTCTCAAAACCTTTTCCCTCCTAATGGGCCCACGACTTTCCTTCTCTCAGTATCAGTGTCACCGATTCATCACATCACTTTCCTCATTTCGGCTATTCTGGCAGGAATCTCACCGGAGCCGGAGTTATCCTGCAATGCGATCTCCTTTCTTCTCCACTGATCGGCCACCGCGTCTGCCATATTTCGCGGTGAATCTGTGTGGTTTCATCCCTCGATTTTCTTTTTCGTTAAAGGTATCATTTCGTTTTGCTCCCCACTGTTGTTGTGTCTTGTTATCACACTTTCTCAAAGAATTCCATAACGTTTTCATTGCATGTAGCTTTGTTTTATTTAGGTTTTGCTTCGTCGTCTCCTCCTATTGTTTTTGAATCCGCAGGTTGAGGACTTCTTATTTTTTTAATTGTAGCAAACTTTATATGATTTACCTCTAGTGTGTTTTATGTTGTCGTTGATAAGTTTTTTGGCATGTAAATGTGCTTCTTACATGAAAGATGTGGAATTTCACAATATTTTTAGACGGCTTGATCTTTCAATTATTTTCTACTAAAAGAAAAAGGGGAAGAGAAGGGATGACTCCTTGTTAATCTATTCAGCAATGCCACTGATCCTCTACGATTTTCGATCTGTGACATCTGTCTATTCTAATATTAATTTCATGAGCGCACTTTTGCATAGGCAGGGAATGCAGTTCGATCTTGAAAAGGGATCGATTTTGTACATTGACCTCGCCAAAGCTAATTCCAAATGTAAACGCTTTAGAATCGGTAAATGAATTGCCAGAGTACTCCATCTCCTTACACATATCGTGGATGACTTATTTCTCTGTTTATCATTGATGCTATCCAAGTTTCTTATCATCACCTTCTTAAACTCTGACAATCAGATGCTGAAGATCCTAGCTCAGATAAGAGATATAAAGCATCTCCTGCTTTTTCAAGAGGCAGTGTTAATTCTGGTAATGTTATTGGTCCAACTATTTTTTATTACAGTTTGCAGAAATAGTGGGCAGGTAGCACGCATATTTTTGTTGCTTTCTTCATTCATCTACCACATTAGGTAAAAAGTCTACAGATAAATTTCATGGCAACCTTTTTGAAGGGTTTACTTTCACTTTCTTCCTTTTATTGGCATGTGTACGTTTTCTTCGCTCTTCAGCACTGCTCAAAGTCGGTGCAGTTGTACATGTTTGTAGCGGTCCCTCAACTACTGATTGTTTTGCACTACCTGCATAAACATACTATTCTGAAGTTATTATGAATTATATGGTGAATATGCAATTAGTTTTCAAATCTTTGTGTTACCTAGATTACGGGAGGCCACATCTATGCATGAACCAATTCCATTGCCCAAAAAGGTATTTGGTAGGGTCAGGGTCTCATCCGTTCAAGCTTGAAGACATAGTTCAAACCCTTTGGTAGCTGTTATCTCGGTTAGGCATGAGCAAAAATACCCAAAAATCGAATTACCGAACCGAACCAAACCATAAAATCCAATTCGGTTAAGTTATTTCGATTTTCGGTAATTCGATTTTCGGTATTATGTTATTAGGTTAATTTTGATTTCGATTTCGGTTTTGAGTTTTAAAAAATTTCGTTAATTCGGTTACCCGAATTAACCGAATTTCTATTTTTTTATTTCTTTTTTCTTTTTTCTAACAATTTATTTTCCATACTTCTATTATATTGTTATATTAAAAGTTGTTATAATGCAATTCGAATGTTTTGTATTCTTTATATAATGTTTTCATGAATTAACTTTTATTTTTTATTTTTAAAGATGTTTTTATTCTATATTTAAATAATTTTTTATATATTTTTTACTTAATGAAATTCGGTTAAAAAACCGAAATCGAATCAAAACCGAATATTTTTTCGGTTAACCAAAACAAAGAAATCGATTTAAATTCAGTTCAGTTTTGATTTTGATTTTTCAAAGACCAAATGAATTTTCGGTTAATCGAAACCAAATTTTTTTGGTAAAAAACCGAATTCTCACACCTAGTCTCGGCTATGTCTCTTTGGGCTTGCCTTTGTTCTGCATTTAGTCCGGCGCTGCACGTTTTCATTTCTTTTTTCAATCGATAATTTTCCCTTCTCTTTGCGTTTCATAACAGTCGGTCTTCTTCGCTCTCGCACAATCGTGCATTGCTACTGCTCTTCTTTTTTCTGCCATTTGTTTGAGCGTTGTCCACCATTTGATCTAAATTACATGAAAGCAACTTAGCAAAAAGTGTAATATTTTCTTGTGCTTTGTATTCAGTATTACAAAGGAATAACGTTGTTTGTATAATATAGTTTTTATTGCAAAATTTTTGCAGCATACCTATAGCATCAAAGGGTGTTATAGAACTTGTTCCAGTATTGCTGTTTGGAATGTTAGGTTGGGGTTGTTGTGTTGGCTACATTTCACTCTCTATGAGAGTTGTCTCTTCTTGTGTTTCATGGTCCTTGGTGGGAACCACACTTCCACATACTTCTTCCATTCTTCTGGCTTCTTTGCTATGATTTGCACTACATCCAACATTCTTCATGCGCAGTTCCTTTTTCTTCTTATATTGTTCTCTTCTCTTTACATTTCGCAACTCACGGTCTTCATTACTTTCACTCAAGCGTGCTTCCCAGAATCTCCTTCTTCTATCAGCATTTCTTTGCTCATTATCCTTCATCTTGCTGCATCAAACGAATGACTTAATTGATTTTTCAATAATTATTAACAGTAATTAACAATGGGGGTGCATTAGCTGATATGGCCTTACATGCAATTACATAATCTATAGTAAGCCATATCATTCTCATGGTTGTTTTATAGTAGGTCTTGGTTTCCAAACACTTGTTTTTCAGGGGAATCATTTTGTTCTCTTTGTTCTCTTTCCATGCTTATCTCTAATGAATTATGGTGTCCTGTATTCTGTTGTACATTCTGTGCTGCTATAGTTTGCATGCTGTTCAAAGTATTTTATCAAGAATTGGTGGTAGGAATACGTGACATTTACATTTAGTGTTGTTTGGGTTTTTTTTTTTTTTTTTTTTTTTTGGCATAGCTGAAATGATCTGATCGAAAGGCCTGGGAAGGCTGTCTTAGGTAATAGGTGACCTGCAGCAATTAAACAAAATTTGTTTAGCCATACTTTTGTACAGAAAACAAATCAAAATATGGAACTTGAGATTTCATGTGGAAAGGTAGGGTTGTGTTTGCAACGTAACTGGTGATCAATGGATCCGGTCCAACACAAATCCGCTTCTTGTTTTTGGATGTGGTGTTTGTTCTATGTCAGGTGTGTGTCATTGATGGTGATGGAACAAAAAGCATGCATAATGAAGAGTCTTTCTATTAGAGATACTAAACCCACATTGAAGTTTGGATAAAATGAACCTCTCTTTTTATTGCTAATTGGTTTTTTATCAGTTCACGCTTCAAGCCCAAAAGGCATTCGAGTGAAGGGACGTGTTAAAAATATTAAACCCACATTCGCGTGAACTTCATGTCTCTACGCTTACAAAATCTAATTAATTTAATTTAATTAATTTAATGAGCCACCATTAAGGCTATCTTTATTTGATTAGGTGACTGGTAGAGGTTTGTCAAAATTATCTTTCCCCTTTTCATCCAAATATGCTTACTGATCATCCACTTGTGACAGAAAGCGTTCTCTTGTTGTTTTAGATGGGAAAAATTTCAGCTTACTCAAGATTAAGACGTCAAGAATAGACAATACAAAAGGTAACTGTCTTGTTTGCCTTGTTTGTAAAATTTTACGTGTAGTTTGCTACTATTACTACGATCATTAACCTGGCAAGCTAAGTTGTTCAACAAAGCTGCTTTGTATTCCATTCTTCCCTTGCCTTGGATTTGGGATTTGGACAAACTGATTAAAATGTGCATTCTTTTACAGGAACACTGATCTTATACCCTGGAACGATCAGCTGCTTTGACAACCATTGTTGAAGGGAACTTGATAACACCGGATAGCTTGCTTGATGAGGTATCTTATTGGAGTCATATTTCTATGTGACAGAATGCCTTCTCTTTGTTGTTTAAGCTGGCGGTGTGGCGCTGTAAATGGGAAAAAAAAATCAGGTTTCTCAAGATTAAGACGTCGAGAATAGGAGATGCCAAAGGCAACCGTCTTGTTTGTTAAATTTTGCGTGTAGTTTGCTACTGTTACTATGATCATTACAATGCACTGTGTTATTGTCGTTGCTGCTATCTACAAAATGGGCTCTCATTTTTATTAGCGACGTCTAATTCAAGTGATAAACGCTGTGGAATTCAATAAGATCTTGATACAGGATGCTCGTATGCACTATATTCTGAGAACCGAATCAAATTCGTCTGCCATACTACGGTCAACTTGGCAAGCTAGATTGTGCAACAAAGCTGTTTTTTATGCCGTTCTTCCCTTGCCTTGGATTTGGGATATGGACAGACTCATTAAGATGTGCATTCTTTTGCAGGACCGTTAATCTTATATGCAACAAAGCCGTTATTTTTTCCCATACTTCCTTTGCTTGGGATTTGGATTTGGACAGACTCATTAAAATGTGAATTCTTTTGTAGGAACGTTAATCCTATATCCGGGAAAGATCACCTTCTTTGACAACCATTGTTAAAGGGAACTTGATAGCATCGTATAGCTAGCTTGATGAGATATCTTATTGGAGTCATATTACTACTTTCTTACGGCTGGTTATCTTGAGAATTGAGAATATTCCAAACTTCTCTCTGCTGACTAATTTGTCCTCACCTTTAACTATGGCTAGTTAGTAAGACCATGAAACTTTAACCATTATTTGAAGAAGTTGGGTGATGGAGAGTTATGGGTAATGTAAAGTCATGGGAGGATTGTAATAAATGCATGATCAATAAAACTTGGTATCTAAGAAAACAAAATTTGGATACTAAAAATTATGAATGTAGTTTGATATATTTAAATAGATGTTCACAATAATTACTATACTGTCCGTTTAAAAATTAAATGGATGTTTGTTTCTAAAATAGACATATTGTAAAAGTATAAATTCTATAAGAAAACCATGTGTCTAATCCGGTTCTAAAAAAATTCGAACATTCAAAATTTAACAAAACAATAATGCTACGTGTTACATCCTTTTTAAAAAGTTCGGATATAACATACTCCCTCCGTCCGAAAAAATTTAACAGTTTTTCAAATAGGATCGTCCCAAAAAAGTTACAACATTATCAAATTAGGAAAGGTTTTTTTAATCAAAATATTTGAATACCCCTACTCTTATTTTATATAACATCATATGCTATCACTATAAATCTCCACTCTTATATTTCTCTTTCCTCTCTCACTCACATTGACAAAGAAGTAATTAGGTAAATTTCTCAATAATTCAATCCACATATTAATGTGAGTGTTAGAGCCAAAGGTTGTAATTTTTCCCGGATGGAGGGAGCACCTAATAAAACAAAAAATGACATGTGGTTTGCCCGAATAAAAAATGATCAGACTACGTACAAAATCTTACACGTTGTGGAAAGAGACGTGGGGGTTGCGACCATCGGAATGTGATCCAAAAATGCACAATCCCTCTTGTCTATTTCCACGATGTTTATTACTGATGAAAAAGATCCATCATCAGCTAATGACTGTAAGGTGTATTTTTTAAAATCCTGAAGCTAGATGATGATGCATTAAACAAACATCGTTTTTAGTATTGATATCGTTGTTTAATACCCGTCCTAAGTTTCACGACAATCAAAATTTTGATCTATATAGTTCAATGTAAATAACATACAAATTTGCTTCAAATATAAATCTCGATTCATATCGATGTAGAATGGTGGATAGGGCATGAAACATTGAGATTTGTATCTGGAGCATATATGCATATCTATTTGAATGGAAATATGAAGCAGTAAAGCGAAAGTTCCGAACACCTTTTTATATGAACTTATATAATCCGTCTATTTTTTGGTCGGACATAGATGATAAGAAGAAAATTAATGACATAGATGATAAGAAGAAAATTAATGAGAGAAAATGATTCAATGAATTAGACAGAACAGATACAATGAACAAGATTAATTAATTAAATACATTCGTCTTTTTCTAGACCGGATAAGTAAAAAAAAATTGATGTTAATTATTTTGGGCTATATGAAACGTGGCTTGGTTCTTTTTCATGAAAAATATAGAACACATGTTTAGTAAGTCTAAAAAATAGTCAGATAATTTATAATCTCAAACATCATGGAAAGGAGATGTAGGGGTTATGACCATTAGAGTGATATCCAGACATACACAATCTCTCATCCCTTTTCATGATGTTTGAGATTGATCAACGAGACTCATCATTGTCTTCAAAGTAGGAATATTCTTGAAGATTGTGGAAAGGGATGATGGCTCAGTGAACAAACATCGTCTTCAAAGTCGATATCATTGTTCACGAACCGTCATCTTTGTTCACGACGTTCAGAATTTTGATCTATATTGTTCGTAATTTTTTGCACATCAAAGAAAATGTAAACAAACATGTAATTTTCACTCCAAACACATAGCTTGATTAAAATTAATGGAAATAAGAACATGCAACATCGAGCTATGCTTTTTGGAGCGAAAACTGTAGATCTATTCGAATGGTTCCAAAAGATCAGGCAAAGCCAAAACATAGTTCCAAATGCGTATTTTTATATTGCTTTGCATAGCGTCGGTCTGCTTGTAAATCGGACAATGTTGATAAGAAAAAAATCAATGAAGAAAAGAAGATCTATTCACCTTGTAGTATAACCACTTGTCCATCCTTTTTAGAATTTGATTAGTAAAAAACGTTTGAAACCACTCTGCATTTATTTCTAACACCTTTCTAGGCACTTGCGCAGGAAACCATGAATTTAGAAAAGTAAAAGCAATCCGTTTCTTTTTTATTTGGATAATTTTAGTCCATAAGAAGTAATCCATTTATTTTTTAACCAGACACTATAGTGTGAAATCCAATGAGTTGGACATACTTTCTGGTTTTTGGTAAAATCAAAGCATGGTGTAAAAATCTGATATTTGAAAAGTTCGACTTGTGTCAACATTTCTTTTGATAAATTTCTCTCAAAATATTAATATTGTTGTATTAATATTGTTGTTTGCAAAACTCAGGGCTTTTTTCTCTCATAAGTCTACCCAAACATGTTAAAGTGAAAATGCATTTGACAAAATTTCACTCTGTATGATCATGGTATCAAATTATTTTACTAATTTTTCTCAATTACCACCAAATATTCCTAGTGTTCCAAATAATGTACCTAGCTTGACTTCTGAAATTTCGGAACTGTTTGAAGGTAAAATTTTAGAAGAGGCAAAAAAACGTTTCAAATCGTTTGCAAAACGCCGTGGTTTTAAGGTGAAAAACAAAAATAGCAAAAAACATGTACAATCCAAAGCTTATTTGAAAGTGTATAACTGGATTTGATGAATTAAAGGAGTACTGACTTTGTTAGTAAAGTGTTTTGATAGTGTACAAATACTCTGTTACACGGTATGAATTAGAACAGTGAAAGCTTTGGATGGACAGTTGGTTAGGTTAGATAAGTCTTCTGGATTTTGTAGTTTCTTTCGTCTGTTTAGAGAATCTATGAGTATCAGTTTTGCTTATGGTCAGATCAGTGATCAAATTGTACAAGAAGATCATAGAAAGTTAGCGCTTCTGATCATATCAATTATTAGTTTAGTTCAAAAAGGTTTATAGATAGTCGGTACCAGATCAGATTAGTATCCGAGACAGATAGTCTTTTGAGGTTATCTGCTAAGACGTGCATATACTGACAAAAGTCTCAAACTTCTGAAATTAACAGCTGAACTTTGAGAAAGAAAATTGGGGATTGATTATAGAGAAATCTACCAACCTTGCTTATATAAGGCACAAGTCTACAGAGAGAGGGGCTGTAATATCCCGAATTTTCATTACTTATTAAAAATACATATGACATCATTGCCGCTAGGTCTAACGCCTCAACTGGACAAAAACTATACTTTCTGACTTGGTCATAAAAATAAAGCTAAGTTTAATTATACATAATTAGTTTAGAAACTTTTGATACACTTAATCATAACTTGGAATATCAGCTTTGCAGCGGAATTTATATCTCTTTTTAAGATCAGAATATCTTTTACACATAAATTACATCTACCATCTAATCTTAGGTCACATTTCTCCTCCAAGTCTTGCTCCCGTAACAAAGAGAAGGGGAAAGATATAGAAAATAGTTACGGTAAGCTATAGGAATGATGCTATGCTATCGTAGGCACGTCAAATTAATATTTATAAGCACTCACTTTCACTCTATATGAATATAGAATTAATGCAGTAGTGGAAATAAGGGTCGAACCCACAGGGAATCGGGAATGTCCAACTAAATAAACTTGAGATAGTTTCTATCCTAGGAAGTGTGGGGGAAGGGGGGGTGTTTAAATTGTTTGAAAGATATGAACTAGATTAAACTAATTAATCAGAAGAAGATAAACTAAAACTAGAAAGTAAGGTGAATTGTTTAGGTTAAGAGAAATGTAGGGACAATGGTTGAATCATCTTGAATCACTTAGATCAATCATTGATGTTTCTGGATTTTAGGTGTAATGATTAATGTGGAATGTTTGTAATGAGTATTGGATTAACTCACTGCGTTCCTTAGCTTCTAACTTCCAATTAGCTCGGATAGTTAAAGTAACTCAAGAGATCTAAATCATTTCAATTAGCTCAGGCATGACTTAAAACATAAGAGTTGAATCATAACATGGAACTTAACATTCATAACAATCATAGCAATTTGCTTAAACTAGTCATGTTACATGCATTTGAAACCATCGATTATATATGAAAATTAGCTTCAATCATATTATATCAATTAGCTACTAAAATAAACCACTTAGCGCGATTTATAGCTTTAACCTGTCTATATTAGGTGATCAATCTAACAAACACATGTTATATGATAATTGTAACAGGTTTCATGCATCATTTCATCATCCAACACCTCTGGTTTATGTCACATAATCAGCATCTCATGATCTAAGGTCATCAAAACTAATCAACACATCCCTACTAATGAACTACCTACACTTAAGCATTGAATAAAGTATGGAATTAAACAAAGCAATGTAAACAATCATTCTGCAGAGTTTTACAAACTGAGAATCAAGGTTTTACAGCGCACGTAGCGTTCCAAACTAGAGTCCAAAGTATTCCTATGCGTTTGCGGCTCAAAGCTTCTCCAAATCACCTCCAAGGCTCGTCCTCTTTACGTCTCTCGCCCCCTTGATCGTCTCTGCCGTCCCTGAGCGTTTCCTCCTCTGTGTTATACTTAGAACAACCCTAGGGGACGTGTGTATAGGCGAGGGTTTGCAAATAGATCGATCCGACGGCTGAAACTTGTTATTTTGCAAATGAAATTTGTTAACCCGCGACAGGTTAAAAAGTGGGAATTTGCAGAAATCATATCGTCACGTCCGCAACTGTTAGGCGTCGCGCCCGCGACACACTGTTTATGCCTGCGACATGCCTGTCGTGCCCGCGAGAGGTGCACTATTACCTTAAAACTAAAACTAAAAATACTTAACGACGTCCAAAAATTCTAGAAACTTATACATGACATCTAAACATGCTAATCTAGCTGAGCGTTGTGAAACTTTGTCGTATAAACTCTCGAACCACGTGAAACGACGATGAATCGTGAAATACAGTTTTTTTGAGCTCATGACTTGCCATTTTCTTCGTCCTTCTTCATTTTTGCTCCAAACTTCACGCCAATCTATCAAAAATATGAAATCACAGCAGTATCAATATTCCAAGACAAAAAGACGCTAGAAACATAAAATAGACAATACAAAAGGAATAAAACAAACATTTAGAACAAAGAAATGATGTGTGTTTTCATACACATCAAGGAACTCAATAACATGCCGGTCCTCTTCTTAGGGGATGCATGAGATGAAGAAAAGAAGAAAGGTTTGATCACTTAGATCATATATTCCAATACTCTGGAATCAACACACCCGTCAAACAAAGAAGATTAAACGGATAGATCATCTATCCAGCATATTAGAATAAACATATTATTCAAACAGCACAGTATAACCAAACAAGTATCAAACCAAACAACACCACCGCACCAAACATACTTCTCCTTCTCCAACTCCAGTCATTTATATGTTCATGTATATTTC
This sequence comes from Drosera spatulata, assembly GCA_035668315.1. Classification (NCBI taxonomy): domain Eukaryota; kingdom Viridiplantae; phylum Streptophyta; class Magnoliopsida; order Caryophyllales; family Droseraceae; genus Drosera; species Drosera spatulata. The sequence continues at coordinate 10,765 of JAOVYX010016049.1, read as the reverse complement.
ATCTTGCGAACGTTCTAAATATGTTCTTGGGAGCATACTAAACTCAGAGTGTCCCATTTACTACTGTTATATCCTTTCTGGTATAACAGTCAAGACATCCATGTAAAATAAATTGAGACAAAGATACTGTGATACGACAGGTCCTCAGTTCAAGTCTCATGCACTGCTGCACTGAATAGTTCATTCAAGATTTTGTTACACTTACCATCATATCAATCACACAGAGACGACAGACAGCATATAACCTCAATGTTATAATTGTGCCATTGGTGAGACTTACTCAATTTAATAAATAAGAGCTCTTCAGCTTTAACAAAAAAGGACATCCGCGAAAGGGGATTAACCAAACCGAAACCGAGGGTCTCCTGTAATGAGATACCCTCATACAAAAACGACCTTACAAGGTCAATGAAAGAATCGAATATCACCACAAAGTCATTGTATTACTCAAACGACAGACACAACGCTTTTTGTGTTTTATACCACGAATTTATCCTATCAATTTATGGATTTACACTCTTTTCACACATTCACCCTTATTATAGCAGCAAACAAGGCATAACACTCACAATGCAACAACAGTCCATAGCACACAGTAGTTGCAGTCCCTATTTTACGTCAGCCACATTTAATGACTACATCAAAAATTCTAATGTATATTATTATACTCACGGTGTAATAATACGTATCGACACGCAATAAATTTAAACGTTATAGTCATCATTTTATGTTAGATACAATCAGTGATTACGACTAAAGATTTCAATACATATTATTACACTCACGGTATCACAATATGTATCGCCACACACAATAAGTCTAGACATTATCTTTTATCACAGTTCTTTTCATGCACACGCTCACTCTCGTCCTTATGTGACAACGAGCAGCGTCTACAAGTCTTATAATACAATAGGATTTACATATTAATATATTCCCTTGTGAATATTTGTTCACGTTCCGGAGTTTAGTATATTTGTTTGTAGTTTGTGAAAAATCATCATATTAATATTATGAGGTGATGTTGAGTTTTATACAAGCCTTTGATACGTATTTTGATTTTTCATGATGATGATTTTATGTATTTATCATCATTAGAAGTGTTTATGAACATTTGCAGTTGTTTTGGGTTCAAAACGGATCATTCCTGGATTCTGTCCAATATGACCCTTTGACACGTTTAAATATAGAACTTCTTGTATACAGTTGCAAAAATTATTTCGTAAAATTTTACATAAACTAGACTCTATATCTTTTCATAAAAACAGAGTTTCTATCATGAAAACTTCCAATAATAACAGTTGATTCGTTCAAATTTATATTTTCTGATAGATCAGACAGCTTCACCTTACTTTACCAATCAGCTCATACATATAACTCAAATCAAGATTTATAAACTATTCTAAAAACTACACTTCATGACTTTTCTAGTGATATAGGACTCGTCTTCTAACTCATAATGTGTAATTCTATATCAAGTCACAAAGTCATCCCCGTAATCAATTTTTATAGATTAACATACCCGTATATTTCTACTCCTTTGGCAGCGCACTTCAAGATATCCTTGAAGCTCTCACCGAAGACTGAGGACGAGGTGAGGAGTATGGCCTCAGGGCCGTATGCGAGTGCAGTTGGATCCCTGATGTACGCTATGGTATGCACTCGACCCGATTTGTCACAAGTAGTGTCAGTAGTTAGTCGTTATATGGGCAGACCTGGTAGAGGTCACTAGCAGGTTGTGAAATGGTTCCTTACATATCTCAAGGGTTCATCGGGATTGAGCCTCGTCTACGATGCAAGGCGAGGTGGAGGCAGCAACAATGTTAAAGGGTTCTCAGATTCAGACTATGCTGGAGATCTGGATCGCCGGAGATCACTTACAGAGTATGTATTCACTTTCTATGGTGGACCAGTTTCTTGGAAGGCTACTTTGCAGGATACTGTGGCATTGAGTACTACAAAAGCAGAGTTCATGGCTGTTACGTCAGCTGTGAAGGAGGCGATTTGGCTGAGGAATTTGGCTTCTGACTTAGGTCTAAAGCAAGATATCACAGTGGTTCACTGTGATAGTTCATCAGCCATTCACTTAACCCGTGATCAGATGCATCATGAGAGAACCAAACACATTGACATCAGGTATTACTTTGTACGGGACGTTAAAGATGTCAAGGTGATCAAGATTGTTACTGTAGAAAATCCAGCGGATATGTTGACGAAACCAGTTCTTGTTTCGAAATTTCGTCATTGCCTAAAGCTCTTAGGAGGGGAGGGCAGTTAGGCTCGTTTGAAGCTTAGGTGGAGGTTGCTCGACGACAATGATGATGATTTGAGTCAAGGTGGAGATTTTTTGACGGTGGATGCCTCAAATTCATACGCGTTTCCGCGTTCGTCTCCGCGTCCTCCCCGCGTGGCCTTGCGTGTGGCTTCCGTGTGATGTTTGCGTGTCTCCTCCGTGTTTGATTTTGGGGTATAAGAAGAGGAGAGGCGGGGAAGATGAAGGTGAAGAGAAAGTAGAAGTGAGGCAAGGGAATGAGAGGAAAAGCAAAACGATAAGGCAGGGAGAAAAAAGGGAAAAACACTATTCCTATATACACACAAAAATACATTGAGGGTTTAAGGGATTTATTTTAGAAATTATTATCTCTCTCACTTATTGTGAGATTCTCAATATTTTGAGTGTAACTTCTTTTGTATTTCTCTTTCGTTAGTGGATTCTTCGTCGTCGGCGACCGCCCGTGGTTTTTCCCGAAAGGGTTTCCACGTAAAAAACTTTGTCTCAATTTATTTTTACGCACTTGTTATTGTTTGTGTTTATTATTAACCGACCCGTTCGTAACAGATTAAACATGAGATGATTTCAGGGGATTTGAAAAGATTCGGATTTATTGAAATAATTGAAAAGCCCGTAAAATCCGGATTTTGCTCCTGCATATGTCGCTAACAACCTACTCTATGCATTAGTTGCATGGGAGATTCATTAGAGCTTGATCAGAGGGTAAGTTCTCTCTATCTATTCTTGTACTTCGTCTAGTTCCCGATTCTCACCCTCGTATATCTCATCATAATGATCCAACGACGACAAAGTGACAAAGCATGTAATTGGACACACTCGGGTATGAAACGACATGACTCAGAACCCAGTGTTGATGTACTGTCATCACTATCGGGCCAGATTCGGCCATCCCCGACGTCGTCAACAGGAATATAATTAAATATGAAATTTATCCGAGATATGAAACACTATGGTAGTCATTTGATATACTAATTAATACAATTAAACTTACATAAGATGCCTAAGAATTCTAAATATAGTGTATAATACAATGCCTATAAATAGCAATGATTGAGAGTTACAGTTTAAAATTACTGGGTAATGAGGGTTTAATAAACCCTTTAATGTGCATGCAGTGACATTATGAGTTTGTCGTGTGTGGTTTAATTAACCATCTTAGGTCTATTGCACAAGACCATTAATCCTATCCAGTTGTCCCTAATATGGCCATACTAAGTGACTACATTAACTTCTTATGGTTACGCCTCCCTGGTCATCAACTTGTAATAAGAAGCATGGTCTAACTTGACATGACATGTAATATCTGAAAAGCCTGAAAACTTATGAAACAATGTTAGGCCTGATCAATATGATTTATAATATCTTGTATATATATATATATCCGTGTTTGATATATGGTTGTTGTTTGTTGTTTGCATTACATCCTGTTCATGTATGGACAATGCACGATATTATAAACATGCCAGACTCCTAGAATAAACATGTATCTTCTGTTAATGAGTTTTCGAGTTCACGACTACGTGTGCGGCTATATGTTAAGCATGTATTGGATAAATAATCTTAGGATGTTATAAGGTTTTTCTTTGGGAAGTGGTGTTGTTCTTTGGGAAGCAATAGCCCCTCTCTCTCCAGAGGTCAATCCCTCTCTTTTCAGATAAAGGCTCATCAACCTCGTGAAGCTCTTCCTCCTTGGCTTATTGCTCATTCTGAAAAAATTTGATGTGATCAGTCAAAGATTGACCATAACGCTCATCCCGTCCAAATTGGCTTCCATGACAATAACCGCCATGATCCTGAGTTGCGTGTCCTCAAGCCATATTTAGGTTAGAGATCCCTCTTCATAAGACAATATTTGAGGAAAGAAGCCAACTTTCTGTATTCTTCTAAGAGATCATCCACAGGTTGGCACTACCTTTTCAGTAGGCGATTTCTACTCATCAGCTTCCAACTGTCCTCCTTCACCTGATAGGTGATGTATTTCATCTCTCCTCGGGACATATTAAACGCTCTCAGCATCAACCACCGTGCTTTGTTTATTCAGAGTGACAAGGAAACTGTAGTTGTTACCTTTCTCGTATATTGCAGAGTCGAGGAATTCATTCCTGTCTCTCTCTGATAATATAGTTCTATTGGATAGCCCCAAATTTATCTCACCGCAGCATTCTCAAGACACTAGTATCAATTTCTCGGTTGATGCCTCTTAGGCCTTCAAAATCAATAGCACAGCCTGTGAAGTATCTTGAGTAACCCATTTGAATTGTTTCGTGGTGAGATTTTGGGTGACTAAGGTTTATGGGTGTGGAAGCGTTTAAAACTCTTAAATGATTAGAAAGCCTTAGTGCATGAAGAATTTCAAATCCTAACTCCTCTATTTTTATATGAACCTATCAAGTTTACTTTTCTAAATTCACCCTTAAACCTGATTATTTCTAATGACCAAGTCGTGCGTGTAATCAATCTAATGAGTACCTTAGACACTTGATCATTATTAATTCTTGCATAAGTGAGCTCCACTTCCTTCTTCTCAATGTGCTGCTTGCTCAACCGATGCTTTGGTCCTACAACCCACATTACCAAGCAGCCCAATCACTATAGCAAGGCCCAGCAGCTCCAACCACCATACCCAGCAGCAGCAGCATAGGGCTCGATTCATCAAGTTGCAACTTTAGTGGAATTTCATCTAGTCGACTAAATCAAGCCACCTGGTCGTTGTTGATGGGATTATCTAGGTTATTAATGTTGTTGTTGTGACTATATCAGGCTACCATTGTACACCAAAGTCAGGATAGGTTACAAAACACACATGGACTATGTGGAAAATTGATGCAGGAAGGAAGAGTAGCTCATTCAAATTTTGGTGGAAGTTATCGAAATGCAGGACTTCAATCAACTAGGAAATCCGGCTCAGCGTAGGATTGGGATAAAATGAGTCTTCGAGACTTAAAACATAATTTTGATTCAATACTCCATCCTTTTTTGTATTGTTACAAAGGTTCAATTTATAGATCTCCCACGTACAGAATATTAAGTACATGAACTAGGGCATTTATGAACTTAGGAACACTAAATAAAACTAAACATTAATTGGCATTGTATTTCCTAGGTAAAATGAAAGTAAATAGTGATCAAATATAATGCTCTACATCACACTCCCCACTCAAACGAAACTCGTCGTCGAGTTTTAAAAAATAAATTAGATTTATTGGTCATTACACGACCTCTGAACTCATAGTGCTTCAATAATATGAATAATAATATTCTATAAATATTCCTCCATTCGGGATCCTTCTTCATCGTTGCAACGTCGATGATGATTATCAAGGTTTTGAGTTCATCACAATTCATGATATCATCGTACATCTCTTTGTTGTTGTGAATATGTGACTTCTTGAGAATAAGTTTCTCGTCGTCATCATACTCATCATAGATTGGATCACCAATCTCTTCCATTACTTGATGTTTCAACGCTTCCAATTTGATAGTTTGCTGATTTCACAACACTAGCATTGGACCATACTTCGGAAAGGGGGCTATAGGAGTAGGAAATGTATTCCATGACATCTCGACTAACTCCTTCAGAATCTCTCAACGAACTGAACTTCCTTTGATACCAACTGATGTAGGAAGGAAGCGTGACGAACGTAGGACTTCAACCAAGTAGGAAACCCGGTTCACCGTAGGATTGAGATGAAACAAATCTTCATGGACTTAAAACATAACTTTTATTCAACACTCCATCCTCTTTTGTATTGTTACTAGGACTCAATTTATAGATCTCCTAAAAACATTTTAGTCTATTAAGTACATGAACTAAAGGATTCATGAACTTAGGAACACTAAATAAAACTAATTAAACTTTGACTTCGTTTTTTCCAGGTACACTGAAAATAAATAATGATCAAATACAATGCTCTGCATCAAAAATAATAATGGATAATGAGTTAAGACACTTTTTCTCCTATCATACTAGTTTTTTCGGATTATGCTCTCTTGTGAAGCTTGAGTCCTAATAAGTATACTTCAAACTAGCTACAATCAACCAAATGCAACAGTCTAGAATAATCTCGAGAGCTATTTCGACAAACGCAACACCTTTCAATCGAGAATTTAGCAGCCAAGCAGGTGCAAAATGAAAAAGAACCTACATGTTGTTTTGAAAATATAAGCTAAGCTATCATGACGTAGAAGAAACTCAAAACCTTGACATTATAAGTTGTAGTGTCATGATTGATTTGTCCATATTGGGGTATTGATACATTTGCACCACTCCTTGGCCAATTTCAAATCAAGAATGTTGTTAGGCACTCATATCATGTCATTATAGACATTAAGAGTATATTCAAAGCATGAGACAGCTGCAAAACAGTGTTCATCAAGATGGATAAAAAGTCACCCTACATATATTACGGCTCCTTATTACTAAATTGCACTGTAGTTTCTAGCATCGAAGCATAATGCAACTTCATGTGAATGATTTCATGTCCAAGAGTGTTCAAATAAACAAGAAAACGGACATTGAATTAGGTTCAGAAATCATCACGCCGAACTTGTTTTGTAAAGATGAACATAAGACGTTCAAATCGTGGTCAAGCTTTCATGCTCAACCAGGTGGGTGAAATCGCAGAATCGTGGATGATTGTACCTTTTAGTTAGGGTGGAAACCTTTTGTTGGGAACACAGCACCTGCGTGAGAGGTGGAAATGCACCAAACTGCTTTTGTTTTCGTTGTGGGTTTCCACTGACTTTGAACGATTGGGGTGTTTTGTAATGAATTTTTCCTCTTATAATGTACTCGAGTCCATCATCGATATCTTGGCTACTATGATAAGGGTATAGAAATATAGGGTGAGTCGATGACGAAGTGTTAACGTATAGAGTAGGAACATAATTACCTTAATCATCATAATATCTTATTCTTTGCACCAAAAGAAACTGGAAAACTCGACTACATAATAGGCCGATTTGCAACTTGAGGAATCACGATGATCCACTAGAAGAGGGTGAACCATGAGTACTGTCCATAACAACATGAGTAGCATCCGAATCGAATGGAACTAGAACAAATATTCGAAGAAACTGCAAAAAATAGTACCTGATACATTGGAGATCATACAAAGCAAGCCCATGCTTGAACAACCAGATCTGCTCAAGGACCTAAGCATAGCTAAACCTCTGCCTACCCTCTTGATTTTCCTCATGTAACCTAACCATGATATGATGAACTACATAACCTGCTATGCTCCCAATTCCATCCCTTTACAAAAACACAACCAATGAACCAATCAAGAAATACAACCCAACAAAAGCGACGACGAACTACAGTTTTACCAACAAAACAGTCCTGCGTTCAGATGAAAGCCGGGATGAGCTCAGGCATGCTGGTCACCGTCATTTTCCTCTTAGTCACCATAGGGGTTCCAGGAGTGGGAGCTCCGGTCTTTACGGCCATGTTCCTGTTCCTCATCTCAAGGACCTTCCTGTGGGAATTTGAGTGCAATGACGGAGCAAATGTAGGGCTTGCAGCTGGACGGTACTCGGGGAAGAGTCGTCCAGACTTGTACCGAACACCACATGCATTGCATAGGGTTTTCGGGCCTAATGGCCCCGCCCTCCACTGCGGCGTCTTGGTGATCTCGCAATGCAGGCATTTTCTCACCTGCTGTGGTGGGTTCACGTTCTGAGCTTCAGCTGGATTGATCTCCTGCGTACCAGAAGCAAGCGAACACTTGGGTTTCGTGATTTTCTTCTGCATGACCTTGATCGGCTTGGCAGCTTTCAAGGGACGAGACTCCGATAAGTTCTCTGATTCAGATGATGCCGACATTAGATTCATAGAGGGGCGAGGATTGAAGGTAGAGGGTCGAGGACGCTTGCTGCGTGGTTTTTTGTCATGGCTATGTTGTACGTTCTTCCCGCTGGAGCATGAGCTGCTGCTCTCAAGGACAGACACTGGGCTGGAAGCAGAGTGGAAGTGGCCGCTGTGGCTTTGTGAGAACTCCCTGATGAAGGAAGAGTTTTCAATTCCATGAATGATCGCGGCACCACCTAGGAAGGAATCTTCGACGAAAGTGGAAAGCCATTCGAGCTGGACAATATCTTCATACTGTATTTATAATCAAGCAAATTAATCAGCGACACTGATAAGAATCCAAGCTAAATTCATATTCTTGTATTCAATGTTCATGGCTCACCGGAACAGGGAGTTCACTATCAAGGCCAGCGGCAACATCAACGGCCGTCTGAGTGCTGATCATGTTGTTGCTGTCCTGGGTGGAGAGAGCGGAACCTGGAGCAGGCAGATCCTCAAAGGAAACATGATCAGAGGACCAAATATCGACGCCATCGGGAGCACGAAACGTGTCACAGCTATTCCCTTTGCCAATGAAGATGTTCTCGAACTCGTCGTTGGGAAACTCGAGGAAGTTGTCGATCTGATCGAAAAAGCTCCCGCAGTCCATTTCCTCATTCATGCTTGTCCCAGCCATTTTTTCTCCTTTATACCTAACCATTTCACAAAAATAATAGAATCAACAATTGATGTACCTATCATTTATTTATTTATATTTTTTTTCATGTTACCTAGCATTTATTAATGGATACTTGAGGGATAATTGCATATAATCACAACAAAAAATGAAATTTTCACTATCAAAATATTCTGAACTCTCATTTCTCAATCGTTGAATTTTAAATCGTCTCATAAAATAAAGAACATTTTAAAAATTATCAAAAAATTAAACATACTTATATAAGATCATTGCGAGTCTAACTGTTGCACTTTCATCCGACGATGAAATAATAATTTAGGAGAAAATAAAAACTTTATAAGAATCATCGATAAATCACACACTTCCAAATAGGTAAGATAGGAAGTCAAAGTAGATATGATAACCAGAAATCAAGAAAAAATAGACAAAGAGAGCGCGGGCCCCACAAATTGGAACAATGATTTTCGTGCCGCATTTAATGCTCTTCTGCCCGCAATCTACCCAAATCGCCTCCCTCCCACTAACTTTGAATCTCAAAACTCTCCGTAACCGTCATTTTCTACTCGAATGAGATTAGGATTATGAATCATACGATGCTGTGATAACATTTAAACGACATGGGCATAAAATTTGGAAAAAATTTACATGTTATAACCCATGTGAGAATGGCCAAATTCATTGCTTCAGATTAATTTTGCAACTTTAACTGATTCTGATAGTTGCATTGGCAATTTGGCACCATTTCAGTAACTCTTTTTTTGCTCAACCGTCGAATACATTATTACACATACGCACATGACATGTTGCTTAAACCTCATATCACGACAATAAAGCAAGTGCAAATTCAACGAACGCAAAAGAAAAATTCTCTTCGTTCATAATTCGAATTCTCAAATAATGTCACGAAAAGAATTAAACCAAAAACAAAAAAAGGATATTAATTCGCTTCCTTAATTAAAATGCATAGAACCGAAAACAAGTGGAAAAATGACATTATACCGCTCACGTTTTGTACTCGAGTTTGAAATCGAATAAAATGCGATGCAGTGCACTTTCCAGCTCGTAACGTGCTCTGTTTCCGTACGGAGATTTAAGACACGAGAATTGCGTGCTCGTACAGGTTCATAATTCTTGGAAAATATGTGTCTAAAATGGGAAATAAATCTTCATGTTCATTTTCATGCACAATAAATTCATTAAAAACAGGATAAAATCCAAAAAGTAGAATCCTAATTTGAGTAATTTCAGCTTTAGAACGCAACAAAAAAAAAAAGGCGGAGTAGCGAATTCAATTCATGAATTGAGATTTAAGCAAACAAACCTTGAAACAGAGAAGCAGCAATAGTGAGGCGGAAAGCTCGAAGCAGAGTACTACAATGCCGATGACGAACTTCGACAGCCTCCGCTAGTTTGCAATTAATTTATCGAGACACTTGGGACGCTGAAATTCAACACCTGCAAGACAAAAACGGACACGAATTCTCAGGAATACTCGCATAAATTGCCTGTACGCGGACATGCAAGTGAAGCCGCTGAGTCCAAAATCAAACACGCGACCGATAACCACGCATGACTCAATAGAAATCGATAATTGGAGTGAAATTGAGACCAATGAGTGGAGAAGACAGAGACCTCGGTACACTAATTCCGTAAATAGTCGCCAGAGGTGGAAATTAAAGGTCTAAAATGCCATTAATGTGGCGGCGACGGCGTCGGTGGAGGTGTTGGAGCGACTGGGAATGAAGCGTAGAGAAAAGGAGAGGGAGAGGTGAAATTTGAAAGAGGAGAAGAGGAGAGAATTGATTTAAAAAAGAGGGGAGAGAGTGGGGGAAGGATGGAAGAAGGTAGGTGAGGTTGCTTTCTCAGTGCTAGCTGTAATTTACCCCGTCCTCCATACGACTTGATGTGGAAGCGTCCCTCTCCCTTTTTTTTTTTTTTTTTTTTTTTTTTTTTTTTTTTTTTTTTTTTTTTTTTTTTTTTTTTT
>JAOVYX010016048.1:0-25825 GCA_035668315.1 Drosera spatulata | reverse complement strand
TACTTCTGAACAAGCAGTCAAGGCGGCCAAGTTTTGATATGCGATCTTGGGTAAGTTTTGTGAACTTCAGTTGGTGCCTTTTTTCTGTGGAATGACCAAGCTCTAACCATAAGCTCCTTCTTTAACTTTGGTTACGAAAACTATGCAGATCAGGAGGAAATCAACATTAGAACTCCAGATCTTTGAGGACCGCTGGAAGGAAGCTGCAATGGAGGATAGGAGCTGGGTTGATCCATACGAAAAACAAAGAAGCTGGTTTATATTTCAGCGGTATACAAAAGCAAAGGAAAATTAAATCTAGGATAGACAAGCCGCGATGAACGCGAGTTCTCTACAGAGGCATAGCTCAGGGGAAAAAAAAAAAGAGGAGTTGTTTCTCTTTTGTCATTTTTTGGACTGATAAATGTATATAGTCATAGCTCACCTGTTGTAATGATGTGTAAACTTCGTTTTTTTCTTTTGTTGTTGTAAAACTGTTTCGTGTTTGCTGTTGCTTGGTGTTGTAAATAACCAAATTTTGTCAATTGATGTTCATTCTTATCTTTCTTAAATCTATTCAGTATGCATAATCCATGCAATATTAACCCCAACGCTTCGCTTTTGTGCTTTGCATAGAACTCGATTCCTCCGATGTTCAAACGAGTTTTGAACAAGAGTGTCATAGGCTGCAAAATATTGCAACTAGTCGATTTAGTATTAACGGTTGAACTTCGTGGACTCATTCGTTGAGTACTCTAATGAACTTGTGTGTATTCATAAGAATATGTAGAATGCACTTGTGAACAGGTCTACCACGAAGAAAGGATATTTTTAAAGTGATAATATGATGTATCGTAACAATTATAAAAAAAGATAATTAAGTGTATGGTAATATATGATGATTGTTTTGTTAAGAAAACATTATTAAATATTAAAATATGTTATTTATATTTTAAAACGATCAAAATAAACAAATTTTGTTCATATTGTAAGAAAGATGAAGTAGAACTAATAATACATTATATTTTTTCGGTCCCAGATTTTTTACAATGATACACATATCGATATTTAATTTAACATAATTAAATATTATTTTTATTATGAAACAATAATAAATTAATTTATGAATTTTAATATTAAATTAAATTTAAGATTTTAAAATATATATCTTTATGAAAATTATGATACGAAACAAAAGCGAATCACATCTCATTTGAAACAAGCAGACCTCAACAATTATCACGTCACAAATTCACGAACAAATCCTACCAAAACGACGTAAGCAGAAAAACGCAGTCGGTGAGATAATATCACATCAACCTCGCCACCCTTTTCTCCCACCCTCATTCCGTACAACTGCTCCCTTCTCTCTCAATCCTCTCCTCTGATCTCTCACCAACGCCTCTCTCCTCATCGGCGACGACGACGCCGGCGAAGAGGAAGAAGAACTCCGACAATGGCGGCGACCGGTGGCGGTTACGATCCCAACCCCTTCGATGAAGACGAAGTCAATCCTTTCTCTGTATACACTCTCGACTCTCTCTATCTATCCATCTTCTTCGACTCCATTTCACTTGGTTTTGTGTCATCTGTGGCTGACTGACTGTGAGTGTTGATTCAACGTTCAATGTTGCACAATGAGTTCAGTTTGGTTTGACTAAGTATGGTTTAGTTTGGTGGTTTGTTCGGATTCGGTGCTGATCTAGGGGTTTTGAGAGGTGGAGTGATCAGATCTGGTGATGACTGTGTGTTTGTGTGGGGGATTTGAGTGTGAGAGTTTGAGGTAGATGATGTGCTTGAAGTGTTATGTTTTATTGGTGATTGTGTGCGGATGTATGTGATCTGGTTGTTGTTGTTCTGTTGTTAGGGTGGAATGTGGATTGATTGCGAGGATGAGATCGGATCTGGAGGTGTTTGGTGTTTGTGGCGAGGGAAGTGTGGGAGATGTGTGGGAATGTGAGCTAGGGTTTTGACGTGGTTAGGTGCAGCGGTGCAGGTTTGTGTGATTTGGTGCTTGCTTGATCTGTAGAGGAATGTGCAATGAACCGAGTTTGTTGGTCGTGATGGCGTGTGATTCTACTGGTTTCGATTGGATGTGGATGTATTGTGAGGGGAATGAGATCATGAGAAAATGATGCGGAACTTGGTGTTGTATATTTTGCTTTGCTAATTGTTGTCAGCTCCGTGTTCTTCGATTTGGTTGCTTCAATGATTTGTGCTACATGAGAGTGGGATGAGAATGTGATCATGAGCATTCAACAGAAATGCAATCTCATTGACTTCTGATCGAAATGTGAAAGGCGATTTTGTTTGATCTGAGATAATGATTAGAGACTACTACTAAAATTTTCTTGAACTTCCTTGCTCCAAAGTCCAATTGATACTGCAAGAGCGTGCCTAAGTTTTTTCCTAAGTTTACTGTTCATGACATTCTCTCTTATTTTTTCTTTTTTATCATGGAAAGCAGAAAACTTTGGCTAGTCCTTATGGGAATAGTCTACCTTTGCTATTATGTGTTGAGGAGATTATTGTTATCGATCATCAAGTTGAATCTTAATCCTCACATTAATAATTGTTCATTAATTTTTTTCCCCTGTGATGGCTATTTTGTAGCAGACTGCCTAGCAGTCTGAAGTTAGATAGTTCTATGACTTCATTTCTGTTGTTTCTCCTGATAAAAAATTTCTTCTTCAGGGTCCTAGTGCTAAAGGAAAAACCTCAGGAGAGTCAAACTATAGTGCTGGCGCATTTTTTACACCAGTGAGTACTCCTTTTTCCCTTTTCTTCTTCTTCATGTCAAATGAAGACTAATGCTAATAGGATTGGGTATCTTTTAATTATTGGCCGGCATTTATGGTTAGATAGACAAACCTAGATGGTAATCATGGTACATATATTTCTTCAGTTACTTATATTAAAATTGAAAACCAGTTAAATCATAAATTCTTCTTGCTATAGCATATTGGCTCTCTTCATTTTTGCAAATTCTGATAATATTGGCTTCTTGATTTGATGTGAGGTACTTCTGTTTCATCTTTTAGCAGTTTTGCAATCCATGAAAGCATCTCTCACCATGGTCCATACTCAACTTTTGTACTTGTGATACTCTAATGTGATTTGTGTGGGAGGACCACTTATTAAAACTGTTGTGTTCTTGTATGCATTGTAATGACTTGCACCATAACATGTTGAATATATGGTTCTAAGATGATCCAGATGTTGGTTTATCATATGAGGCCGCTGATTTTTTACTCTTACCAAATTTGATTGTACTGGCTTTCAATATCTTTGCTATATGGTCTGAGAAGACAGCAACTAGACGATCTGTTCAGTTTGTCCTAATTATGTATCAGAAGTAGTAATCTGTTTTATTCTCATCAAAATTTTGATTGATGGTCTTTGAGGGTTGGGGAAATTATACTCTGTTTATTGAAAAAGTCTAGGCTTGTGGGCCTTGGTTCAGTCTATGTCCTTTAACTTGGAGTTTGCCCCCAGCAGCTTAGTTGTCTGTATTACGTAGATGTTCCTGCGGCTGTTGAATTTTGTTATATTTTTCTTGTTATAGAATCCGGGCAGCATTCCTGCGGCTTCAAATTCAAGACTTTCTCCACTGCCTCCTGAACCTGTAGATTTCTACAATCCCACCGCTACTGTAGATATTGCTCTTGATTCTGTGAAGGTAATTGTGATTCCTCAAGCTATTTTTACAATTTATCATTGTAGCCTACGCTAGTGTTTCCTTTCTCTACATATTAAATTTTCTTAGAATTTGTTCTATGAGTTTAGGATCTGAAAAAGAAGGAGAAGGAACTTCAGGCAAAAGAAGCAGAATTGAGAAAGAGGGAGCAGGTAATACTTATTGAAGTTTCATAGGCAGGAGTATGTTTGAATTTCTTTTATGGAATTACAATTAAGACCATGCTTCTGGAGCTTCTGTAATTTGTTCTCTTTTTCTACCACTTGGAAGGATTAGTTTCTTTCATACCTTCTCTTTAGGTCTTTTCCGAGGCGTATATTACCTAGTGCTTAATGGCAGGTTACCCTTGGAGTGTTTAAGAATTTATGAAACATTTTCTGGTGGAACTAGAGGGTGTAGGGACTTTTACTTGTGATCGTTGTTCCCTTATTCCCTTGAATCCTGGAGTGGAAGTTAGATTTAGTCTATCACTGTCTCATCGGATGGAATTATATGTGCTGTAATGTTTGTAACAATCTAGCACATTGTGTTATGCTTGATCTGTGATAATGATGTCATGCAGGAAGTTAAAAGGAAAGAAGAGGCTGCAGCACGAGGTACAGCGTGTCTTTCCTCATGCTTGATTTGCTTTAAATAAGAATTATTTCTTGCGCTTGCCCAGTTGGGGTGAGATCTTAGTTGGATTTTTTAGTATTTGGACCATCATGCATCCTTTGATTCCTTTCTTTTTGGACCATTTTTTGAGGTGATGATATCTACACAAGTTGAGTGATTTTGTTGGTGAATTGTTGTCTTTTCTTTTCTTTTCTTTTTTTCTTTTTCTTTTTCTTTTTCTTTTTCTTTTCCTTTTCCGTTCTTCTTCTTCTTCTTCTCTCTCTCTCTCTCTCTCTCTCTCTCTCTCTCTCTCTCTCTCTCTTCAATTTCACTTCTTTATCTTTTTTTTTTTTGAATGATTTATTGACTCGTTTGTCATGCTTTGGCAATAGTGTCTCGATTCAGCTGTCAAATGCTTTATGAACTTATCTGATAAAATGAAGTGTTATTTTTTCCCTTTGTGCAGCTGGAGTTGTTCTTGAAGAGAAGAACTGGCCACCATTTCTCCCAATAATTCATCATGATATCGCCAATGAAATTCCAGTGCATCTTCAGAAATTGCAGTACATTGCCTTCGCAACTTGGCTAGGTTGCTACGTGCTTCTTGTTCATAATTTTAGTTTTTCTCTATCCTTATACCTTCATAGTAATTAGTTAATGGCCTTCACTATATTCTATGCTCGAAGTTCTTTTGTCCAAGAGATTATTTTATCTAATGTTTTTATTTATTTATTTGTTTGTCCTGTAAAAATTATTTCAACAAACATGACCTTTTCTAATTGGTGAGTTGGAATACATATATCAAGAATTTGTAGCTTTGATACATGACATTTATGGTCCCAAGTTTTCATTTGACAGTTGAACATAA
Organism: Drosera spatulata; assembly: GCA_035668315.1. Classification (NCBI taxonomy): domain Eukaryota; kingdom Viridiplantae; phylum Streptophyta; class Magnoliopsida; order Caryophyllales; family Droseraceae; genus Drosera; species Drosera spatulata. The sequence goes on along the minus strand of JAOVYX010016048.1, from coordinate 20,687 downwards.
CGAGTTTTGTTGCTTTGCGTTCTGCATGATTTTCTTGAAAGCATTTGGTTTATGGTTTACGCTAAAGAGGAGCCAGTAAGATCAGCGAGATGAGTTTTCATTTATTTTGCATCAATTACGCTTCTATGAACTTGTTCTTGAGTTGTTGCCTTGACATACGAAGTTGTTTGCCTGCAGGATTAGTTCTTGCCCTTACTTGGAATTTTATCGCTGTTACTACAGCTTGGATTCGGGGTGGTGGTATGTTCTGGAAATTCTGCTTGCTTTTGCAATGATAAGTGACTTAATTTAAGCTTTGTGAAAAAAGCACACATGATCTGAAATTTTAATTTTTTGTAGATGCTACCATATGGTTCCTTGCAATTATCTATGCCATATCAGGGGTACCTGGTGCTTATGTGTTATGGTATCGCCCTCTTTACCGGGCTTTCAGGTAAAGTTCTGTGCTAGTTTAGTCATTCAAATTTGTGCATAGAACATGCCGGTTGACACTGACCACTCTTCTTTGCAGGACTGAAAGTGCTTTGAACTTTGGATGGTTCTTCTTGTTCTACATGGTACGTGTGATACATTGATTATGGCAATGATTTCTACCATCTGACATAATCATGTGGATTTAAAAGCATGACCTTTTTCTCTCTCTCTGTATACGAACAGCTTCACATTGTGTTCTGTATCTTTGCCGCTGTTGCTCCTCCTATCGTCTTCAAGGGGAATTCTCTTGCGTAAGTGCCACATTGTATTAAAGATTTTAATTGTAGTAAAAAAGAAAAAAAAGATAATGAAGGCTGATTATATTTATGATGCTTTCTCTTCCTTCCTAACACTGTGTCTGCTTGAAGTTATTTACTTATCGTGTGTGGTAGTTCTTTGTCACCTTTCATGGTGTTATAGCAAGGAGGAGGGTTGCTTAAGTATGCCATCTACTTGATCAAGGGTAATTGGAAGTGTTTTTTGAAGTATAAAATTTTGTTAGTTCTCAGAGCTTTTATATACTTGACACAAGTTAGAGAAATGCGGTTTCATTCATCTATGCAGCCAACCCGAGATAATAATGAAATAAAAGCTTGATTTGTGTAGTTTCAAAGCTTATGTATGCTTTTGAGTGACTTGCCAGTTATCCTCATTTAGCAGCGGTCAGCTCCGGGGATTCTTGGATGGCTTGCTGTATGGCTGTTACTAATATTCTATTCATGATCTTCGCAGGGGTATCCTTCCAGCAATTGATCTTATCGGCAGTCATGTTCTAGTCGGGGTAAAGTTCTGTCTTAGATCTCATAAACAAAACAATTCTTCAGGACAAGAAATGTTCCAGTTTATGGTTTCAGCTAGCGTACCGTTAGTGCTGATTGTCTCCGATGCCATTCAAATGAACCTGAAAGTAACAATATACAAGGGTTGATCTCCTAAATGCTGATTTATGGTCTCCTCTATGTTCAGATATTCTACTTCATTGGATTTGGTCTCTTCTGCCTTGAATCGGTGCTCAGTATCTGGGTTTTGCAGGTCTGGATTCTTCATTCCTTCCCCATATCTTTAGTGATGATCTCTTTGCTTGCTCGACTTATATATTTGGTATCTATCTTTTTACCCAAGACGCCTCTTTGTTCGCTGTCTCCTTGCAGCAAGTTTACATGTATTTCCGAGGAAGTGGCAAGGCAACAGAGATGAGACAGGAGGCTGCTAGGGGAGCCATGAGAGCTGCATTTTGATGTTGGCGAGGCTTGACGGGGTCCTGTCCTTGGAAATATGGTTGAGTGCAATATTAGTCAATAGGAAATTTTTAGTACACGTGAACCGTCATCGGTGTTTCAGTTCCTGCATACTTCGGAGTTCTTCTGTAGTTCTCCAATCTTTCAGAGTGAATCAATCCAATGGATATCTTGCAAGTGATGGATGCGTCTTTTCCTGTGCAATGTGCTCTTTACCTTGTATCGATGGTCGAGTGATGGTGGTCGATAGAGATGGTGGTGGGTGGTGGCGAAAGTGGGGGAGGTGATGATGGTGGAAGACGTTGATGGCGTAGAATGGTGGTCGTTGGTGGTGAGGAGTGGGGGTGAGTGGCCAAGTGGGTAACTACTGGATCTTCATGGGTTGATTTTTTTGGATATCACACATGTAAAAAAATATGAAAACAAAACATCAATTGATAATTCTTAAATAAATCCATATCATCTTTCGATAAATAGGATATGCATATTGATAATTGTCATTATTATGGATTTGACACTTAAGTACAAAAATGTCTTACTATAATTCTTCTCTCCATTAATTTCGACTATGTGCTCTCTTTCTTTCCTAATTTTTTTTCTTTTTAAATATAGCATTAATGATGTTAAAATATATCTGAATTAAAATTGATTTTATATTTAAAATCAAATATAGATATAGTTATTTTTGTCACATCATTATTAATGATTATTTTTTAAGTTATTTTACTTTTGAAAAATCATTCAAGGTTACAAATTCATTTATCTAATAAAAAAATATATTAAAGAATATGTTTGAGAATTTCAGTAGAATATAAGGATAAAAATTCGAGAAAAAAATGTTGGGTATAATTTTGAAAAGTTTACGATATTTATACAATTTAGATGAGAACTTCATAAAAAATAACATCAATACCTAAATTGTATATAAATAAATGAAAAAAATTGAAATCATTTATGTGTAAAATAGAATTAAATATTGAAGTGATAATTTTGAAGAAATTGAAGCAGCGGCTTTGCAATTGGATCCCAGTAAAGCACCTGGACCCGACGGTTTTAATGGCCAGTTCTTCAAGACCCATTAGGGAACCGTTGGCCATATGATGTTACCAGATTAGCACTGGAGTATTTGAATGGGAGAGGGAAGGTCGAGGAGATCAACCATATACACATAATGCTATGCCCGAAGGTCTCGTATCCGAAGAAGATCGCACAATACAGCCTGTGTAATGTGATCTATAAGGTCATATCAAAAGTCCTAGCAAATAGACTGCAAGGTGTGCTTCCTCCACGCATATCCGATGCTCAAGGCGAGTTCATAAATGATCGTTTAATTACGAACAATGTAATAATTGCTTTGGAAAGAATGTATTATGTGAAGCACAAGAAAGGGGGGAAATTGGGATTCTATGCTATGAAGCTTGATATGATGAAAGCATATGACCGTGTGGAATGGCCTTTCCTTGCCCAGGTAATGCAACAAATGTGCTTTCCGAAGAGGTGGATCGACTTGATTATTGGTCGTGTCTCCTCGGTCCAGTATTCAATCTTGGTAAATAGTTGACCCACATCTTTCAGACCTACCCGTGGTTTCCGTCAAGGAGACCCGATCTCTCCATATTTATTTATTATATGTGCCGAGGTCTTCTCATTTTTGTCGAAGCGAGCAAGTATTCAGGACAAATCAAAAGGGCTTAAAGGTGTGTCGACAGATGCCGCAAATAAATCATCTCCTGTTCGTCAACGATAGCTTGATCTTGAGTCAAGTGATAAAAGAAGAAGCAGAGGAAGTTCAGCGAATAATCAAAGCCTATGAAGCCGCATCTGGTCAATGCATTAACCGAGAGAAATCAATGACGTGCTTTAGCACGAATCCTCAAGAGAGAGCAGCACTGAGCATGAGGGAGGGGGAGGATGTCGGCGTATACCTGAGGTTTCCATTGGTGTGTGGGAGACGAAAAAAGTGATTTTTAACGGGATCAAGGATCAAATGTGGCGAGCTTTGCAAGGTTGGGAAGGTCGATTGCTGTCCATGACAGAGAAAGAGATTCTCGTCAAGGCGATTTTACAAGCCATACCAACTTAGATGATATCGTGCTTTCGGCTGCCTGAAGGAGTGATCGAGGACTTGCAAAGGATCTGTAATAGATTCCTCTAGGGCTCGAAGGAAGGTCACGACAAAATCCACTAGAGAGCATGGGATAGGTTATGTGCGTCGAAATCTGAAGGAGGATTAGGCTTTAAGGAGTTTGGGTGCTTGAACGACGCACTCCTATTCGAAGCAGTGATGGTGCCTAACGGAGAGGCCACAATGGGTAGCAGCAAAACTACTACTAGCACGCTACTACCCTAAGTCAGACGATCCTGGAAGCAAACCTGGGGTTTAACCCGTCTTTCCTATGGTGAAGTTTAATCTCCACAAAGTCTCTGCTCTTAAGAGGTATGTGTATAAGGGGTGGGTTCAAATTGATGCATCCAGATCAAAGGAGATCCACGGATCCCTTCGATGCAAGAATACATGGTACCTGGTGAGCTCCAAGTGCCTGGTCTATATGTCAAGGTCTGTGACCTTATGGAACAAGATGGGAAAGCATGACGGGTGAGTTTGGTTCAACAATTATTTCCAGATGAAATAAGTAAGGAGATCCTGAAAATACTTGTTGGCACTTCTAGGTGTGACGACCACCTCTTTTGGGCTCTGGATCCAAAACAAAGTCTCTCTGTCAAAAGTACCTATCGATTGGCCTTCCGTATCAGATTTAGAGGAGATGTGATCAACGACCAAGAGATCAGGGGATGGAAACAATTGTGGGCTTTGAATGCGCACCAAAGATCAGGATGTTCTTGTGGAGGGCATGTAACGACATTTTACCAACACGCGTCAATTTGACGAAGAGAGATATGCTGATCAGTACTGAATGCCCAATCTGCAAAGAGGAGCCTGAAACAATTAATCATGCACTGGGTGGTTGTAGAACCACAGTCGAAGCGTGGAGACGAGGAAATATGCCGTGTCTATTGATACAGGAGCATCAAGATTTTCGAACATGGTGGTTCAAAGTCATGACTTGTGAATAACGAGAAGGCTGCTAGGCTGTTACGTTGCTGAATTTTCTATGAACAAAACGCAATTTGTTTGTGCATAATAAACAGGAGAAGAGACCAGAAATCATTGCACAGCTTGCCTTAAGGACATCTGATGAATACAGCAAGGCTCGACCTGAAAAGACAAAGGAACGGGGAGTGGTGAAACCATGGGAGCAAGTGCGATGATGGATCTGTATATAGTAGTATGCTTGATTATAATTTAGAAAAGGTGAAAGGAAAAAGGGAGAAACAACCAGATGATGCGTACACAAACGCAAAACGCATAAAGGAATGAAGATGATGAGAATACAATGCATGGGTTTTGGGCCTGGTCCAACCGGCCGCGGCCTCCGTCGGGCTCAGCCCGACGTGTGCGTGTATATCAATTAAGGAAAGCCTAGGTTCTCTCCCACACATAAAATTGGACCCAAAAAGATTTAATCTTTATTCTCACATTCATACTTATAAATTACTCTTTCACTAATATAAACTTTCACGTGATTTTGACAACCTATGTTACAACCAATCACATTAAATGCATCAATTACTACACATTGAGCATCAATTTCTCATTCATCCATTATAAATTTTGAGAAAGTAATTACACCATGTTCATTTTTAATGAACGTAGATTATATTAAATTCAAAATCACTCCTATCCGGAATCGTTGATCCATATTAAAATACGATCAAACTATCTCAAAACACACTCTAAATGCAACAGGTTCAACCCACTAACCGGGAAGATGAAGATCAACGTGGATGTGTCTACGAGAGAAGGAAGGGGGTGATGGGTATGGATGTTGTGATCAGAGACGATAATGGTGATATCCAAGCTGTAACGGGACGAAACTTAGAAGGGGATATACCAGTTGCAGTGAGAGACGCTATGGCTGTGAGATATGGTTTGGAGACGGCAAGTTCTATGGACATGGAGAGAATACAAGTTGAAATAGACTATCGTCGAATAACGGAGCTGCTAGTCAGTGGAGAACTGGACCTGTCAATCGAAGGCGGAGTCGTGACGGACTGTTTACTTTTAGCTCGCCTTTTTGTTGAAGTTTGTTACTCTTGGATATCTAGAAAGCAAATAAAGCAGCGCATGATATTGCTGGATATACTTCCCAGTGTTATCGTAATGGGAATAGGGACGTTATTGTTCTTGCTCATGTGCGGAATGGTTGTATGAACAATTGAGAGTAATGCTACTTCGCTTATAATGGGTTTTTCAAACAAATAACAAAAAATTAAAATGATAATTCTATAATTCATATTAAAAATACTTTTTGATGTCAAATTATAATAATGGGTACACTTGTTTTAGCACCAAGATTGGACTTGTTCTAATTGAACCAAAATAGATCGCACTTATAAATAAGTAAGAGCAAGTCCATTAGTCAAAAGTGATGTCATTGCTATAACTTGACATCAAATGCAAAAAATGAAGCTCCACTCATTAAGTATATCTAAATATACTTGATGTTAAAACAAAACTATGTCAAACTTGATTTCAAATTTGAAACCAAATTTGAGTACAATCATTCTTACCACGTCATTTTTTCATTTAAGAATCATTTGAAACCATACGATTTTAACATAAAACCAAACATTGAAGTAAGAGTTTTATAATTTTAAAACCCATTGGTTCTAAAATAGAATTATAATATTCTAAAATATGACCAAATATTGGAGCAGGAGTTCTATATTTTGAATCAAATACACTTTTTAGTGTCAAATTTAACAATGACTACGCTCATTTTAGCTCTATGATTGGACTTGATAAAAATCGCTGTCTTAATCCAAAATTATAGTGCAATTATATGTTTTTATTTTTTTCCTTTCTGTGATGATAAATGCAAGTCTAGAACATTTTATGATGAAAACTCAAACGTAATTGAGAAACTTGAAACATAACTAAATGGGTAAACTTCAATTATAAAACTAATTAACTATTCCTTTCGTCCCAATTTACATAAAACCGTATGATTTGACACGAGATTTTATGTGTATGTTGATTTTTTTAAAATTTAATGAAGAAAGAATATTTTATGAAGATAGTAGGGTTTACTGTAGTATTTGAGAGAGGAGATAGTGGGTGTACTGTACCATAACATGATTGATTTGATTTTTTTATATATTAAAATTTTGCTAAAAAATGAAAGACTACCGACATATTGAGATAGCAAAAAAATAATAATAATATTGCATGTATTATGGGACAAAGGAAGTAAATAAGGACGACGATAGCTTGATGTGCATCGTTGAGATCATAAGAGGCGGTTCGTGGATAATTGTTAGACAATGCTAATGAAACAAATTATCATCTAGAATATTGATAAAAGTTATCGAGCGTTAAAAACAATTGTATGAGGAGAGGAGTATCAGGATGTTATTAGACGACGATGATATCATACTCATAGTTTATTGTAGTCATAGGGTGAATTTTAAGGATAATTTTAAGGATAATTCTACGGACATTACAAAAAAACTTATATCTTTTTTTATCTCTCACTTCCCAATTTTGATCTCTATATTCTTATACATTATCTAGTTATTCTTTATTTTTTGTGATTAATGTTGTTCGTGTTTTATTGTGCTCTTTCTTGATCGATAGTTTCTAACTATAATATGTTTTTCTTTCTTTTGTTCTTTTTTTATTTAAAACAAACATCGACAAATATACATTTTTTATTGTTTACAATAAGCATAAAGCTTCACACATTCGTTCTCCCGAGACATCGTATATGACGGAAAATGGAACATGTGAAGTTTTTTCGCAAGATCTATGGAAATCGCCTTAATTCTTAAATGGACCAATAATGAAGGGAGTAAGAGAGATGGTAATTGAGTGTCCTATCCCGATAGAAGCACATATGGTCCAAATGGCGGGTAATTTCGAATATAAATTGATATTAGGTATATAAATTGAAGATAAAAAAAATCAAATAGATGACACTTATAAATAAGTAAACTCCTAACAAAAACATAAATCCACTACAATAACTTGTTTGATGTAATTACAAAAGAAGTGTAAATTAAAAGATAGTTTATATCTATTCTCTAGATTTTTTTTTGTATTTTTTTTTTGTGATGATAAATGTTAGTCCATAAACTTTTATGTGATTCAAATAAAAATTCAAGTGAAACTGAAAACTCAAAATATAACGACACAGCCCAATCTTTAACTTTAAAACTGGATAAGGATGTCGATAAGTTGATGCACATCGTTGAGATTGCGGGGGTGATAACGGCTCTGACATAACATGAATCCCGATGACATTGATGTCTAGGTGGTCGTTGTGGATAACTGTTAGTCAACGATAATAAAACAAATGATTGTCGTAGAATACCAATAAATATTGTTGAGTGTTAAAAAAAAAAATATACGTCGTCCACGCTCCCTTATCTCTTTCATTCCTCACGTCACCTCCTTCATCGTTGTCGCTGTCTAAGTCTTCGTCACTCACATCGCTTCCCAAAACATTGATTCAATTTTTTTTGATACAATCAATTACAATTTCGATTTCATTCGATTCAATTCTATCGGTACATTATAAATAGTGACCAGGAGGAAGGAGGAGCGGCAAGAGAAGATCCTTAAATCATTCACAACACGTACGTTTCTTATCCCTATCCCCATTTTTTCTAATCTCGAAACCGTCTCTCACAACACACATAAATGTACCATGAAGTTTGAAATCAATTTATTTGCAATAAAAAAGTGAGTTTGAAAAAGTAGTAAACTAGAAAAGAGATATGATATTAATTTTTTAAACAATATATAAAAGAGAAGTGTGAGTGGGGGAGATAATGATGAAGATCGAAGAGTGAAATGGTTCTATGTGTGGGTGAACGGTGTGATTTAGGCAACATAAATACGGAGATCTTTTAGCCGTGTAAGAATTGTGATGGAGAGATAAATATTACCTCAATCCAAAATTGATACTATACTAAGTAAGTACTATCTCTAATCTTTTCGATCTAAATTTAATATGTAATACTTTAACAATTTACTATAAATGGTTTAAGCTTGCAAGATTTGTTGTTTAATGGTTAAATTGTTGTAATCGAATGGTAGATGGTGTTGTAACGTTATTTTATAAAACAAATCGTTGTCATTAAACAACGTATGGAATAACGAAAATCGATAAAAAGAAGCAGCGACAGAAACTGTTCATTAGGTAGCAGCAATACACAAAATATCATTGTTTTTGAAATTCAAAATAATAAATAAAAAACTAAAAACTAAAAAAAATGATCGGATTTGAATTTGGTTTTGTCTATTGTTGCATCTCATGAACAACTTCTGCTGCTGCTTTTTTTTTTTTCGAATGGTAATTATTTTCAATTGTTAAAAAAAAATTACAGGGAGGGTTATGATTTTGCTAGATCGAGGAGTATCATGTCAAAAGTTAGATATAAATAACTCCCACTGTCCCAATTTGATTTTTACGATATGACATTCTGATACGAGTGCTTGATCTAGGCTTTCTATTCATAATTTTAGATTTGTTGATAATTTACTATGAATTAATTCTAGAAAAAATTTATTATCATAAAGTACCTAATAAAAATATTTTATATTAAATTTCAAGAAAAAAAATACAATACTAATAAAGGTATTAGTATTTTACGACGTACTAATTTTTCAAAACAACAACTTAATTGACGACTACGTTCCATTGGCACGGATCATAAAAGATGTCATTGCCATCTTCAACTCATAATAGAAAACACCATCACCATCATTCCATTTTCTCCCCCTTCTTCCATTTACCACCAACCCTTCACACAATCAACATTGAGGAAAAAAATTTCAATTAAAAAAAAATAAGAACAATGAATTTGGAATTTGATTTTTTATTGTTGTGCCACTCACCATCAATGCATAGACATTTTCTATAAAGGTTATTTTTTTTATCCAACTCCTCTATAATTTTTTAAGACTGGACGAAAAATCATTGTTGGCATATAAGGTTTGAGATTCAGGATTTCTGTCAAATGGGATTACACCAAAACTTGCAGCTCTTGCCACTAATTGTGCAGTTCATCAGTTTCAGGAATAGCACCTGAGCAATCATCCATTAAGTTTCACGCCAAATTCAGCACCCTCCTCTACCATGGTGACTGGTTCTCTAAAGATCACAATGCTCTATTCTTGATCCGTGAAAACTCTTTCAACCTTGTCAACCTCTTGAAGTTTCCTACAACATCTTCTTTCATCGTTTTCGAATCATCGATGATTGACACATGAGATCATTATCACTATGTTGTGATTCGATGAAACTCTTAGCCCTATGAATATTACAAGATTACTTATTTTTATGTTTTTTTTTGTTACTCTTCAATTTTATGTGTATGTTCTATACATGATCTATTTTTTCTTTTTCTTTTTTTATTTGTTGTGATTAATGTTGCTAGTATTATGCATTAATTTATTTTTTGTTTTTTTGTTCTTTTCCTCATTAAAACGAGGACATCATAAACAATCACTCTAGTATTTACTACAAAATTAAGACGGTGTAATTTTGTTCTGGATTGTTGGTGTTGTTTTGTATCATGGTTCATTCCCATTTGATGCTTAAACCCACTAAAATAGTTTGTTTGATGTCCAAATTAAAAATTATCATTCTTAACAATTAGAGCATTTGTCTATGCAATAATGTATTAAAATAATTGCAAAACATATGGTTCAAACAGAAAACAATTCAATTGTAATAAATGTTGAGAAGAAAAAAATGGCATCAAGAAATTTTTACTCGAAGCAAAGATGATATAATATATTGATAAATAAGATAGATGTATTTGTTAGAGGTTTAGGGATTGTGTGTCTTGACACACCGTGTGTCAAGGGATAGAACAACGTCTCACATTAAAGCGATCGAGATGAAGGGTTGAGATTAAATTATCTTATTTTAGTCTTGATCATTTATTCATATATTTAAATCTCAATCGTTAACACTTAACACATGATGTGTTAAGACACATATTCCTTTTTCCCAAGTTGCTAGTAACTATTTTGTTTAAAAGCTATTGAACTATGGAGAGTTCTTTATTTATTTTTTTCTTTTTATGAAAACGAATCAAAAAGTATGTTAAGAAAAGAAAGAGATAATTAATAAGTAGTTGCATTTTAATTTCTAAATTATCAATAGATCATACTTCAAAATTTTAATTATATAATGGCTATAAGTTTTTTAAAAAAAGGACAAACTTGTCCATCATTTAACAAGAAAATAAAATAGGAGCAAACTTATTACGCTAATTCTCTAATTAAAACTGAAACTGCACACAATATCTCTAATATCATTTCTTGCCGAAATTCATTATCTTTTTGTCTGATTCAAAACAAAAAAACACACCGAACACCTTCCTCGTCCACTTTCTCTGACGCGTTCGATCCCTTCCCTCCTCGGATTCTGACTGCATACGTCCCGAAAATCTAGGTCGTGAATGTTCATCTTTCAAAGAGCACGTAGACTCGGACGATGAATCAGAAGCTCAGGAGGAAGCGTATACAGTCAGCGATGGACAAGGAGACAACCAAGACCCATATCATCCTTCGAACAAGAAAGGTGAGTTCCAAATGCATATTTCCATGCACACTGTTCAATTGTTATTAAATTTTTGTTCAATGAAATCAACAAAGTTAGCATGACAACCGTGAGATTGGTCCAGGATCCAGTTTTGTATGGCTATAAGGGTTCAATTTTAGTTATATAGTGCTCAATGGCACATGCACAGTGAGTTTGAAATCATCGATTTGGTTAAAATTTGAACATAGTATTGTAATACCCCAAGGAAATGCTTAAATGGTTTGATAGTACTACCTATACCAACAAGATGCATCTTCCTTTTCGGTAGCCCATCACTTCAGAACTCCGCAGTTAAGCGTGCTTAACGTGGAGTAATGCTGGGATGGGTGACCTCCTGGGAAGTTTTACAGGGTGTGCACAAATGAGGCCAAAGCGCACTGAAAGGACTAGTGTTGGTCTGTGGGGCCAGTTGTCAGCCTGACGAGCGGTCCTTGGTGACGACCCGATAGTAAGAATTTGGCCGGGGCGTTCCAGTATGGTATCAGAGCAACCCTGCGACCGCGTGCTGGAACTATGGATAAGAGGTCCAGGTCAGCCGCCTAGTAGGGGAAGGTTCTGGGGTTGTGTATCGTGCTTGAAGTCGCAACGAGGACGTTGCATTCTTTAAGTGGGGGTGTATGTAATACACCAAGGAAATGCTTAAATGGTTTGATAGTACTACCTATACCAATAAGGTGCATCTTCCTTTTCGGTAGCCCATCACTTAAGCGTGCTTAACGTGGAGTAATGCTGGGATGGGTGACCTCCTGGGAAGTTTTCTAGGGTGTGCGCGAATGAGGTCAAAACGCACTGAAAGGACTAATGTTGATCTGTGGGGCCAGTTGTCAGCCTGGCGAGTATGCACACTAACCAATTCAGTGCTCAACTGCAATAAAACGATGCGAAATTAAGTATACTTCGATCATCCTTTGTATCTTGTCTCATACTATATTTTACGATTTCGATTTGAGTAATTGTATAAGTTTTAAATATTTTCATCCTTTGTATCTCCGAAACTATGCATAGAAAAATATCGGAGATTTTAAGGACATTCATATTCTCAACTATACAGTTCATAATATTCCCAACTAACCTTTAAGGGAGCTCGCTCCTTCCAAATAGTGCAACAATATTAATAAAATCAATCTTTACGGACACGATCCCATCGGACAACCTTTGTCGGGTTAGTATTAGTACCAAATAACGTAATCAAATTTATTTATATCACAGTTAGTAGTATGTTATACGTATAACGATATAAACAAATTATTGCTCTTTTTATCTAACCCTACAAAACAAAATATGGTGCAATGCTCGCACATATATGACCAATTTTTATTTGATAATTGTGCTCCGAAATACTCTCATTTAATGCCTCTTTCAATAATCTGGAGGATATTTCTTTTGTGGGATGGCATCATACTTGGTATATAATACCAAGATTTGAGCTCTTAGATGAGATTGAAATTGGATCGTGTGTTAGCTGATGCAGAATAGATGTCCAAATATAAAGCATCAATTGCATTTCTAAAAGCTGGAGTTTCTGACCATTCTTCCATGCTGATGCAGACGTGCAGCTATTATGTAATAATATCAGGAAGAAGCCTTTCAAATTTGTTAATGTCTAGAGTAGACACAAGATGTTGCTTACTTTGGTTGAGATTGTATGTAGGGAAAAGATTGATGGTAATGTCATGTATCAGAATGTGCAGAAAATGGTCCTATTTTAAAACCGGATAATCAATTGTCCCGGTCAAACCCAAGTTTAATCGATCATGTTGAAAAATAGGATCATCGGAACAAAAATATATCGAGAATTGTAATTTCTAATAAGAATAGAGTATTATAAACTCATACAATTAAAAATCAACTACACTCTAAATGTGTTTAGCACTCATAAATTACATCACACTTTTATTTAAAACACTCTAAGAACTTTACAATAAGAAGTGCCTTGCATTTTACCTACTTAAGCTTCACTAAGCTTATTGTATTGTTGTGTTTTTATGCATCTAGGTAGAGGAACAAGCTCCTCTTATATAAGCTCTAGTACACTTGTAATTCTTCCTTCGTAGCTAACTTTTCTAGATCAAACTAGGACTAATCAATATTCAACCAAAGTGGCTTTAAGTTAGGTGGGTATGTAACCAAAATACAAGAGCACACCAAGAAAGAATAAGAAAAGTAGTTGAGTAGGAGATTGTTGTTTTTTAGGTCAACCCTTTAAACCAGGGTAAAAACCCTGGAAGAACCCAAATTGTTAGGAATGTGTAATCCCTCCACTTGTATAGAAATTGATGAACAAAACTAAGGAAGAAATTATGTATGTATTAGATGTTTCGGATATAATAGTTAGTTAAATAATTACAGACTAGGACCGCAGATACAGCAGAGTGTAACTGGGTGCAGCAGAGCAGCAGGGCACCGAAGTGCAGTAGAGTGCAGACGACCTGAGTGGTGCAGACTACTAGAGGGACTAAAATTTACATGCCAAAAATCAATCACATACAACAGCAAAAAATCTCAGAGTTCTCATGATGTAGGACTCTTTCTGTGTTCAAAGCTAGTTCCAGTAGCAAAGTGAGGAAACCATACCATAGTGCTAGTATGCAAGCTGAATTATAAAAGACCGAGTACAGTGTTGGGTGAGGCTACACTAGTAGGTTGAGCAGATGAGGTCTGGAAGCTGTTGAGTGGGAGTTAAGTTACAGCAGACTGACTGCAGTACTTAGTGCAAAGGAGGTTGCAAAAAGACTGGATATGAAGATTGTGCAACAGAGCTCATGTAGCCGAGGTGCAGTAGAGGCTGACAGCAGGGCTGCAGTACAGGCTGCAGTAGAGGTGCAGTAGAGATTACAACAGAGGCTGTAAAGTAGAGGCGTACAACAAACCTGGTGCATGAAGCTGTGTGCAATATGACTTATGCTGGAACGAAAAAGAACAAAAAAAGGGGTAAAAAAACGAGAGGATGAGGCAAAGGTGATGTGTACTGGATCAGAAAAGATGAAGACAAGTCAGTCTACTGCAGTAGAGGATAAACCTATCACTATCAGATAGTACAGTTACGGGTTCTGAATTCCTGAGCCTATAAAAGGGGACTTACAGCACAGAGAACAAGGTTGACGAGTCTGAGAAAATTTTGAATATCATTTGAGAGCTTTCAAAGAAAGAAAAACCTTGAAGACTCGCTGTGCACGATCTGAATTGAAGATTCAGAATTTCTGAAGAATGTTCACTAGTCTGCAAGTGAAGAACAACAATTGCAGCAGCACTGCAAGATCTAGGTTCTTCATCCTTTAGCAAGAAGAGTCTTGTTGTAAAGGGATTTTCTTGTAAACCATAAATAAGAAAATAGTGAACCTCCTCTTGGCTTGGCTAAACTAGTCACCAAGGGAAGACTGGACTAAGCTCGTGTTACTTGTTGATAACAAGTGTCTGAATCAGTATAAATCCTGTGTCATTTATAATTCTGTACTGTTCTTCATTTCTAAACTGTTAGCTAGATCTCATAAGGTCCAAAGAGATAAATTTTTCAAAGCTAAAGTCTCAACTGTAGAATTTCACCTAACTGCAGCAGACTCAGATGGTACAATCTAGCCAATAGCTTTATTGTACTGTTTGGTAAATTTTTAAAATAACCTATTCATCCCTCCCTCCTCTAGGTTATTTCTGGGACTTTCACAGGTTAAAAATATATTTTAAAACAATTAAAAAAAATACATATTTGGTTTTATTTAATGGAACTAACACATATATATTGGGTTTAAAAAAACACATGTGTAAGGTTCGAATATGTATATTTATCAAATATTTATCTAAAAAACCAGTGTTAAAGATATATTTTAAAATGTTTTTAAAAAAAATACATATTTCACTTTATTTAATGGAACTAACACATATATATTAGGTTTATAATAAAAAAACACATATATATTAGGTTTTTATTTAAAGAACACATGTATAAGGTTCGAATATGTATATTTATCAAATACAATATATGTTTTAAAAATTTCAAAAAAAAAAATAAAATAAAATCAAAATGATTGAACCACCAACCGGTTGAACCAGCGACCCATTGACCTGAAGGTCTCGTCTGGTCGATGTTCGATGCAGATCTGATAACTATGAATGCGATCAGAGCAATACGGGCAAATTATAACATCTTAGAGCAAGTCCAACCTTGATGCTAAAATAAGTGTAGCTATTATTATAATTTGACATCAAAAGGTACTTTTAGCATCAATTATATAATTGTACCACCAATGTTTGATGCTATTTTACTCCCAAAAGGTTTCATTTTTATTAAATTCTTCCTCGATTTTTTTTTTTTTGTATCAATCTAACACAATTTAAATATCAATTTAATTTTTTTTTATAAACTTCTCATCAAAGTTACAACATATTATAAACTTTTCAAAATTATGACCAACTATTTTTTCAATTAGTTTTTTTCTTTACATTCAACTAATTTTTTCAAGTACTTCTTTGTGTATTTTTTTCATTTATTAAGTAATTTTATAACGTTTCAAATTTTTTTTGAAAATGAGAAACATTAAAAGATTGACATTATTGATGATATGACAATGATTGTTACACTTATATTTGATTTTAAATATGAAACTAGTTTTAACTCAGTTCTATTTTAGCATCAGTTTTAGCTTATGATGGGAGCTCTGTTTTTGTAATTTGGTTCCAAATTATAGATATAACACCACTTATAGCTCATGATTGAATTTGCTCTTATAGCTTTATTCGTAGATAAAATAGATATAACTTCATAAAAATGATAACGCCATTAAACTTGTTCTTACTATTCACAGGTGAGTTCTACTTTGTTATGTAATGACATAATATTCTACCCTGCCAATATATGTCACGTCCCAAATTTTCAATAGGCGTGATGACACGTGAATTATGAAACACAATCCATAAGTCACTATAATCCAAAACAAGTACAACCAAAATTAACATACATGTAATATCAAGTAGCTTCAATACAGTTGGTAGGGTCACCCTTTACATCAACCTATACAACTCTGTGATATCCAAAATCCATTGAACTTCCGTTCTACTCTGATCAACCTTAACTGGTACAAGATTCCTGAAATAAAAACAAAAGAATAAGGATAAAAACAAAGTACAAGTGAGCGTAGCTCAACAGAGACAACCATGACCGCCGAGGGTCAAAGAAAGCTTATAACCAAGAAAATAAGATCCGCAAATCAAACGTTGTCACAACTAGTCAAAGAAATAGAATATAGAGGATATCAAAATAACACAAAAAAAATATCCAGTCCGTTAATCTGTGTGTCATCCAGAAGACCTTTTGTAAAAAATCATGAGGTCCATGTCTACATCATGTGTGACATGTTCAAAAATTATGAACCTGGGCATATCAAAAGGTAGCAAAACGTATCAATCCGTCAATTCCTTTATCACTATTTAGATTAAAGAGTCGATTAACCTCCATATGCACCATCAATAAAGATAAGCCAATTAAATAAACCGATTCAATTTATATTACGAGTACCCAATAATATTATTTATAAAGTCGAGAAATTCAATGAAAAAACGGTTACCAAACAATCAATTGAGCCAAGAATAATTGGAGCCAAAAGAAAGTTTAAATGATAGAATAAGGATATAAGACCGGTCAAGAATGATAAGAAGTCATGATAATCACGTATCAAATCGTGAGATGATGCTTAGAATCCCATAAATTCCATTGATATCTCCCATTGAAAATCGGTTTCCCTGACAAGTGCTATGTCCCTCTCCATGCATGCTCAGCTTGGAATGTTTGGTTGTTTCAGTTTTCTTTCTTGTGCTTAAATCCCCAATAACCAAATCCGATAGTCTAGGGATATGGTTAATCGTGGCCTAACTTCATGATTATCCATTAAAAACAAATCACATATGATAACTAATCCAAATCATTAAATTAACTGTAAGGCATAGGTACTAAACAGTTCCCATAAAATTTAATATCCCGTAATATTTTACTTCGTTAAATATTACAGAAAATTATCCTATCATACACCTTTTACAAAATATTACCCATAACATATAACCCGCACTAATAATTTTTGTTTGATACAGTTTGAATTTTTCCCAAAACATATCCATCTCTTCCCGTAATTGTCTCCTTTTTCATTGTGTTTCATCAAATCGAATCTTCTCATTGTGATTTCTCATTCGAAATCGATGAGAATCATCATATAATTTTATTCTTGATCATCATCTTCATTGTAATTTTCATCTTTATCGTGATCATCGTCGTCGCACTGTTTCTTCATCGTGATTTTTTATACTTGGCGCACTATTTCTTTATACAAGACGTCCTGTTTCAGGCGTCCTGTTTCCTTAAAATTGGTGCTTGTTTTAGGCGCACTGTTTCATTTGTATTGACGTCCTGTTTCGGAACAGTGCATCAATACAAATGAAACAGTGCGTCAATTATAGGAAACAGTACGCTGATTCTGCGAAACAGGACGTTTGTTTTATGCCTCATCGTTCTTCATTGCTCAAATCCATCGAGTCTCGAGATTGAATCTCGTGGATTGCGCTTCATGTTTTGCTGATTCAATACCACTCTCGAACCCGATCAGGTCTAAGAGATTGCAATCACATATTCCTGACTAGACAATCCCCTAATCTCATCTACTCCTCGATTCGTGATCTAAATCCCAATGATCGTCGTGATCGGAACGAGATTCAACTGGATTTGTCCCCAATCGAAGAGGAGTTTGTTATTGTCGTGGATGGGTTTAAGAACGATGACGGAGAGTGTGAGAATGAAGAGTAAATGGAGGAGAGAGTTGAAGAGGAAGAAGAAAGTCGGTGATGGAGAGGATGTATGTTTTGGGAATTATTTTCCCGTGTTGTATGAATTGAGAATTTCATTAATTTTTTGTAATTTTTGAAGAATTTTTCTGAATATTATCTAATCATGTTTCAACCTCATATATATCGATTTCATTCACTTCATAAAATCCTTATCTTAAATCTCACAAAATCATCTAACAACTTGGCATGATTTATTAAAACCATAATCAAAACATTATAGTTGTTACAATATGTATTCTGTTCGGCGAGATTTATTTCATGCTTCTATGTTGTATAATAATTTACAAATTGGAAAATGTTCGAGAATGGAGAAGCAGGAGATGACAGGAGAAGCATTAGTTTCGTCTTGCTCTATTTTGATGCCGAGTTGATGTAAAAGAGCACTTTTTACTCTATCTCATGCAAATAACTGGGAGGAAATGACATCGAGTTCTTTTCTCAATTTTTTTCCCCCCCTGGGACTTCATTTATTCCTTATTACACACGCTACTTCTAGGTGGTCGTACTCAGAACGTGGGCATCGCTGATAGCGAATAATTAATCAGGGTATCCAACTGCTGGGTGGCACATCTCATAAAAAGATCTATTAGCGTCTTCAGTGGGTCCTCTTTGCTAGTGCGCTTAGATGACCCACCCCTGCAAGATCACAAACTTTATGTTGT
The DNA here is from genome assembly GCA_035668315.1 of Drosera spatulata. Classification (NCBI taxonomy): domain Eukaryota; kingdom Viridiplantae; phylum Streptophyta; class Magnoliopsida; order Caryophyllales; family Droseraceae; genus Drosera; species Drosera spatulata. The sequence continues at coordinate 1,808 of JAOVYX010016048.1, read as the reverse complement.
TACAAGTCACATGGATTGCGGTTTTTTTCGTTTGTTCTCTAAATGAACCAAGCGAGAGTAGAGGTAGTTAGAAGTGCAAGAAATGCCTTATATCATGAGAAAAGCATCAAATTTCCATCCAGTCCCGCCTTCAGATGCAAGTGTTCTATGATGGTTCTCCAACTATTTCAAGGCCATACCTTCCAAACCAAATTCTAGGTTCGGCTATGAAATAGGAAGAACATGACTAAAGGTACAAAATTCCAAAATTTTTGTTGACCACGCCAATATGTGGCATTTTGCAGCATCAGGATCTGGAATTCGTGAAATAAGTCTCGGATAGTGATGTTGCTTGTGATTACCATCATGGATAGTGATTGTCTAATCGAAGCGATGGATTCCAGAATACTAACTCTTATATTGAGTAAGTGCAGGCAAAGGCACAAGCCAATATGGATATCGGAGCTCCCTGTCGTTCCTTTGATATTCTTGGATGAGACTCTTTCACGGTAGATTTTCTTTTTATTTTCTCGATGATCAAGATTCAATTGGGCCAGTTTGCTGATCAAGTTGAAATGGACGTCAGAGCTCCAGCTCTTCAAGGACCACTGAAAGAAAACCGCACGGACGAGGATAGGAGCAAAATTGATCTATAGGAGAAACAAAAGCTGGTTTATATTTCAGTGGTACACGAATCATAAAAAAGCAGAGAAAAGATAAGATCTGGGATGGACGAACAAAAATTAAGAGGAGATCTGTTCAGATGCAATGCTCAGAATCGCTTTGATATCCATTGAGATTCCGTTGCTTCCAATAGTTATTTTGGGGTCTACTTCCTCTGGATTGAAGTTTTGCTATGGTTTTACAGTCAACAGTGATGCAATTCTATGTGTCCGAACAGCTGCATATTGTCTTCTGCATCTTTGTCGTGGTCGCTTATCCAGTCGTGTTCGGGAAAAAACTAGAATATCTGGTTTGAGTAATGATCTGCACTAGAAGGTGCTCAATTACTACTCACGAAATCCGCATTGCATCTGTTAGGTCAGATGGGCTAAACAGTCTTTTGAAAGAGGAATGGTTCTGTCGTTAGTGAGTCGGTGACATATGCGAATTCTTATTCAACAACACGAAAGCTCGAGAGCTACAAAAAAACGCCCAAGTCAGAAATTCATATGCTAGGATTGTTGGGCAGTGACCTGTGCGAATCCTTGTTCAACTCCAAGAATTGTTCGAGAGCTACAACAAACATCAAGTCTACGTTCTGCATTGTGTTGTGGTTCTGAATCATGTAAGTGGGAAGTGTCTACAAGAGAAGCGCGAGAATTACACACCATATATCAAGTCTACGTTCTGCATTGTGGTGTGGCTCTGAATCATGCCAATGGGAAGAGCCTGGTCCGCCTACAGCCGATGAAGGTGAAGGCGGCGGCAAGATCAGCCTGTTAATCTGTGAACAGTGGTAGTCTCTTCGGGTCGATGTCGGATCCTCCAATGAACCATTGACTGAATCTGAGCGCAACCAAGGAAACATAGCGGAGAGTTGCTGTTGAGTGCTCGGAGAAGTGTCGGCAGTGTGATATCAGGACACAGACGTCCGCAGGAAGGGCAAAGGGAACGTCGTGAGAGGCAAGGTGTGGGAGCTGTTGGGCAAGGTTGATGCTAGCTGCTTTGATTCTCGGGTGGGATAGAAAATCGATGAGGGATGATGGGAGATAGCGTAGGCTGATACAATAAGGTTTGGTCTGCAGCAGAAAGACACAACGTCGAGATGAGACCGGGGTTGCCAAGAAGTGAATCCGAAGCGTGGGTCTTCCTCATTGCTTCGGATT
>JAOVYX010016047.1:0-25825 GCA_035668315.1 Drosera spatulata | reverse complement strand
TTCACCCACAAATCAAAATCAGGGCATAGAAACAAACTCACAGTGCAATTGAGATTCTGATCACCAAAGCACCAAGAGGAAACCCTTCAAAATTGAAACAAACCTAACAGATCCATGAAATCAACATCTGGGTTGATCAAAAAGGGTTCCCTTTTATCATACCCACAAAGGGTGTTCTGCTCAAAATCGAAACTTTGCCTGCTCAAGTTGCAGATTGGCAAGATGATGGACAAGATTTGAATAGAAATTGAAGACTTTGGGTACAAAAAGGGTTTCAAATCAAATTGATTGAAACGACTGGAGTGAGATTTTTTCGATTTTTTCGATATTTTTGAGATTTTGCATGAAATTTGTGTAGGGAGACAAAAGCCCTATTAAAGAAGAACTGTACAAATCGATTGCTAGAAGAAGCCAGCAGTGTATGCGGGCGAAGTAAAGCAAACTATGGGCTTTGACAATGACACACAATGCCCTTGCTCAGTTGCACTTTGCCTTTCTCCTTTTTTGGTGGAAAAGGTTTATGCAAATTATTAGGGGTAAAATTGAGAAACCCTGATTCACATTTATCATAGGTTCGCAACATTAGCAATGGGAATGGTGGATACTGAACTTATACAATGATTTGATTTGAGTTATGCATGTTTTGTGATAAAAAATTATTTTTACTCAATTTGATAATTCACAAACCTTTAAATGTATTGTTGAAAGGAAAAAAAGATTATGATATAAGTAGTATTCAATTAATTGTTTCAACATTATCTCTATCACATTGTGAGTTTAAAATTGATTTTTTTTTCTCTAAATTCAAAATTTTTATTTTATGGGTTCAATGGTTTTTCGAATTCATTATGCAATTCTTTTTTTTTGTTTATCAATTTTGATATTTTTTTAATCTCACAAAAAATATAACATTTCAAAAATCAACATTCAACTTATGTTTTGATGATTTTGATAATTAATAATGTACATCGTTTCACAATTTTGTTTGTATAGAAAGATAGATTTCGCAATGAATGAGATTGGAAATTTGCCAATGTAGATCACACAAAAGAAACAGAGAAAAGTGCACACAAAAGTGAGGGGAAAAGGGGGGAAAAGAGAGGTAATCATGCTCGTTTAGGTCAACTTGAAGTAGAACAATTGAAACTAGACCGATACAATATTATACGTTGAGACTGATTAGTATAAAGGATAAATATAAGTCCATGAATCTATTTCCAGGACTTTGGTATCTTAAAACTAAGGTCAAAAGTTGAGAAAAAAGTAACACGATATTTCTTTGTCTTAGAAGATCAATTCTAATATGTCACGAATACTTATGTCATAAAAGAAATATACAAAAATGAAAAAAAAAAAAAGATGACAATGTTTAGAAGCTACTAAGCTAGCATAACATTTTTGGCCCGCAGAATTGGCTATTGATCTCTTGATAAAGTTCTTCCTCTTTTGTTAATAAAGAAACCTAAATACATAGGCCAAATATCACTATAAACAATTCTATTTCCATATTTCCAGAGACATGGTCAACTTTCGTGGAAAAATTCTATTTTGCCTAATTCAAAATAAGAGTTTTTTTAATTGTTTGCTCACTTTATTGGTGTTGATTTCCATTTGCATACCTTTATTCTTTAAATCGGATCAGGAAAACGAAAATAATTGCAATACAAATTAGGAAAATAAAATTATACATGTGGATTTTAGTCTTTAGGTAACATGTCCTTTGATTTTCTCATCTTTTTAAGAGATAATTATCCATAAGTCTATCTTTTCAAATTTTTTTACTCAACAAGAAACCAATTTATTTTTATTATTTAAAAAATCACAATTCAAATTTCAAAAAAATCAATATCAAATTTATCATTGTCATTTTCAATAAATACATCTTAAAAACTCCCAAATGTCTCCACCTCACCCTCCCCTCACCTGAGCCCTGCCAAATCACCGCCCCCCACTCCATCTTTGTCCTCTACACTAGCGTTGGCACCGGAGCCTGAATCAACTCCGCCAAATCCGGAATCACCGTCATCGTCATCGTCATCGCCGTTATCCTTGTCGGCATTGAAGCCAGATCACGAGAAGAATCATGGGATGAGTGCGGAGAAGAAGGCAGGGATCGCGATCAGAGTGTTGGTGGGAATGGTGGGGATGGTCGAGGTAGGGTGTGTGGTGGTGAAGAGGAGAGAGAATAGCAGGAGAGCGTAGTTCGGGTATGGCAGTTGATTGGGGAAGACGTTGTTGTGGGGTGGTGATTGATGATGCAATGAAGTTATATATTTGTGTAAATTATTACGGCGTAGGATTTTGGATTATAAAAGTTATATTTTTATGTAAAATTATTATATCTCAAATAATTTGAAGTTATGTTTTTTTTTTTTGGAAAATTTGTTTCGTTTTTCAATGATAGCTAAATATGTGAAAAATTATTATAAAATTTAAATAGTGATCTTTTATGTAAAATATTTGTGCTCCATGCAGAAGCCAATAAACAACTACAAAAGCAGTTTTCATCTCAAAATTTAAATATTTAAAATTCAAAAAGACAAATTAAAATTTGAATAAATATTTTAGACAAACAAGTAATGGAAAAACTTGGGTACTGTTGCAGCATCTCTCGTTTCCCCCATTATATATGCTACTAATCGCTACGCTAAACGCTAGCTATTTCCTTTTTGTTGTTGTTTTCCTATTCTACATTCCTGGTAAAGTTTTAGGATTGGGCCTCCGCCTTGTTCCCGTGTGAACTCGATGATTCGTTTTGAATTTTGGCCATGTTTCGATAGCAAGATATTTTCATCAAGTATCTAAGTATTTCGAGATTTGTTGTCCGATAATCAAAGTTGCATTAAGAATTATTTTTCATATCCCTCACGTCGTGGTTATGATGTCGTTTGAAGGTGTGAAATCCTAGACAAATGGCTCTGAGTAGGATTGTTGTTCACTAAGTACCCATGATAACTATTCAACATTTTTAGCACGATTTTATGGTATGCTATGATTTTTCAATGCTTAGCAGTAGATTTTGGTATTAAATCTGATATAAAATGACAAAACAAAAGCCCTATAGTAATTGTCCATTTTAAAGACACACATGGGCACCTTGTGTCAATAAATGTGATCTTTCTTTTGCTAATGTTAACATCTCATCTCATCACGGGGAGGTGCTACAGTGCCACGTTTGAATGATTTTTGGACCTCTCTCATTTATCTCTTACTGATATTTCCCTCCATTTTATCATTTCAAGAAAATGCAAGAAAAACTCGTGTCCGCTGTCTCGTGTCAACAATCCTATGTAATGGTAGGTGAAAAAAGCATAGGGCGATTGACAAAAAAGAATAATCTTCCGCTACCTCCATCCCACAAAACATGCAACTGTTATTTACTACGGAATATAACTCTTGATCAAAATAAATTTCATATCGTATTATTTAATAATTATTTTTTAAAATAACGAATCACAATACATAATGAATAGGACGGATACATGACATTCACACTCCTGCATGCAATAGCAACTTCTATCATCAGCACTAATCATGTATCCCGCTCTTGCTTCTCAGCTCCCAAAATTTTGCTTGATCAAAAAAAGCGCCTCTGACAGACTTTGATACCAAACTTCAAAAGGAAAGATCTGCTCGCGATGGACTCCGCCGTGTACAAAGACGCACATAAATAGACAGTATGTTTTGAGATGTTGGTAGCACTAGAGCATCCTCCTTTTCCCTTGTCGTCGGGTAACTCGGCCAACACAAGAAATGCATATCTGATCCTGGAGAAGGAAAAACACTCTTTCAGGCTCAAGTCGACCATTGTCATCAAGATATTTGAATCGAGCTAGATAACATTGTCCACGTGAATCATCTCTTCTTATCCTGTGCGGCAGAAAGTGTCCAACCTAAAAGGCCACTATAAGTCCATTTTGCTAAAACAGTCGGTCGGAGTTCTCTTCAACCTATCTACTTTATCTCACTACCTAAGTTGACATGAACTTCTTCTGACAGGCAAACAACGGAACAAGAAATCAGCAACAGCACGGGTTCTACGACTATCACAAATACATGTTGTACAAACAAACTAAGAGAAAGCAGATGAAGTTGTCCCATCTATAAGATGGGCAGCTAGTTACTAATGTGTAAATTTATGCATTGGATGAGTGGCAGACGATAAAAAGAACTCCACTCCGCTGATGGAGAGAGCTCAGGCTATTAAAATGCATCCATCACAGGCATTCTCACCAAGAAGTCTACCTTACGCACTAGATTCCACTTTTCTTATAAATCCAGTTCAGCTAGTACTACAACAATAAATCAAGCCTTTATTCCATCAAGTGGGATCGGCTACATGAATACGACGGCGTCATTTCAATCTGTCATATACATCATCTTCTGTAAAATTATGATAGGCCATATCATACTTTAAGGTTTCTCTCATGATCTTTTTAGGTCTTCCTCGTCATTTCTTGACATGTGTTAACTCCCAAAACTTCACGTCTCCTAACAGAAACTGTGATTGGCCTGCGTTTCACATGACCATACCATTTTAGTCGTGACTCCCTCATCTTATCTTTTACTGGACCCACACCCACTTTCTGCCTGATAACTTCATTTCGTATCATATCTATTCTTGTATGTCCACACATCCACCTTAACATTTCATCTCGTTTACACTCATCTTCTGTACATGCTGTCACTTAATTACCCAATATTCTGACCCATACAGTATCGTTGGTCGAATAGCTGTCTTGTAAAACTTTTCTTTTAACTTGATAGGTATTTTAGGCCCAACATAGCACCCAGTTCAGCTAGTAACCAAAGGATAATCATCAGGTGTAATGCTTCCTGTTGGAGAAGGCCTTCCTAAAATGTGGAAGTACAGTTCAGCAATGGGTAAAGTGTTAACCAAGGAAATACTGAAAATGTAAAAATAATTTCCGCGTAATCTGCTAGAATTGAGAACCCTTAATCAAGAATGTCTACCTAATTATCTTAGATGGCGGAATAATATTAGACATGTCATGAAATCATTCTCGGAGATGCAGAAGAACTGGGCCCTGGAATTAGTGATTCAGAAATTCGACAAGCTGCTAACACTAAAGAGGTAAAACGGAACATGCATTGTCTTGCTAATGAGAATCCATCGATAATACTTGCGATTAGGCATAACTAATCCATTAAATGCCCCAAAACCAAACATCTATCACCACCAACCCTTTTCCTTTATAAAGCCCTTCAAATCATATAACTTAAGGATATTCAGAGAATAGGGAAAATACCATGGATGTTTTGGCCTTTGTCCTGAGCTTAGTTGTCATCTGCTATGCATCGTCTTTTGGAGATGCCTTAAGCTCCAATTATTACGAACAAACGTGCCCTGGTGCAGAATCAGTCATTACAAACGTGGTAATGAGAGCAACTCAAAGGGACAACAGTGTTCCCGCAGCGCTGCTCAGGCTGCATTTCCATGATTGCTTCATAAGGGTAAACGTCCGCCAGAAAAGCTGTTCGTTACAAGGCATTTGATGATAGTTCCTTCGCTTAGATGTTTAACTAATTGACTAATAATTTCTGATGAAGGGTTGTGATGCTTCAGTGCTGCTTGACTCTGTGGGAGGAAACAATGCAGAGAAGCAAGGGCTGCCAAATCTGACACTACGTGCATTTGATGTCATTGATGATGCAAAGAAGGAACTGGAGACTTTGTGCCCTGGAGTGGTCTCATGCGCTGATATACTGGCATTAGCTGCAAGAGATGCAGTCGTGATTGTAAGTAAACGGTGAAGATAGCTAATTACCATAAAAATATCAACAGTACAAGGACCCAGACCCTAGCATCAGATTTTCTATTTCTTCCTCAATGTCATGGTGCATACATTAAATAAAAATTGTTCAAGCATAAACTTGAGCAGTTTAGGGTATATTCATGAAAATCGCCAAAGACAGTCAACTTCTCATTGGCCAAGAGCGAGTTCAGGTCGGAAAAGATATTTTCACAAAAGAAAAAAAAAATCAACGCATTTTTCAGCGCATCTTCACCCTAAATAAGTAAAACTTGTCATGTCGTCCTATAGTCAGGTGGGCCTACTTGGGATGTACCGAAAGGAAGAAAAGATGGTAGAACCTCGATCGAAATGGAAGCCCGCTCGTTGCCAGCTCCAAGATTCACTTTATTTCTACTTCAGCAAAGCTTTACACAACGAGGTCTAACAGACAAAGAGCTAGTTGCTTTATCAGGTAAACACAGAAAACAAAAATAGCTTGCACTAGTGGCTTCCTAATGTTAAAAATCAAATAGTTGCACTATGCCACTAACTCTGTTTGATAAGCAGGAGGGCATACTCTTGGATTCTCACATTGCAGATCATTCGAAGACCGAATCCACAACTTCAACAGCACTTACGACACTGACCCATCAATGGATCCTTCTTTTGCAGAAAGCCTTCGGAGGACTTGTCTTGGTCAAAATGCTAGTTTTGATCACGGGTCAATCATGGATACTTCTCCTACATCTTTTGACAATACATACTACAAGCTTATTCTACAAGGAAGAGGCCTTTTAACTTCCGATCAAACTTTGCTTACATCACCAGTGACCAAAGATCTAGTGACTGAATTTGCCGACTCACAAGAAGCTTTCTATAATGCATTTGTGGAATCCATGATCAAGATGAGCAGCATCACAGGAGGAGAGGAAGTTCGTAGGAACTGTCGTGCAGTAAACTCAAACTAACTTACACTTATAATTTTAATTTACAACTTATGAGAGCAGAAACGGTACTCCTGCCAACGATTACTTTGGCACCTGTATACTGGATTAAAAAGAAAAGCCTATCTGCTAAATCATTAATCATATCTATTACGCATGAAGGTAAGGGGGCAACCACTAATATAGAAAAATGGGCTCAACAATATTTTCTTCAAACCACCACCACTTCCATTGTTTCTATAGGACACCTATATTAAAAAAAAAAAAAAAAAAAGGAAGAACAGGAATTTTCCAGAGCAGTTTGATTCGAAGCATATTATAATAGCAGGCGCATAACAAAAGGTGACTAGAATTGCACAAAACTCAGCTATCTAGAATAATCGGAGGCCAATACAGCTAGTGTATAAAACCAAAAGAAAATTACTTGCTCATAAACCACTCAAGCATTTCAATTTTCATCATCGTGGCATAATGCAATTTCAGCCAATTGATGATGCCTTGTGCGGTGGAATAAATGAGAAACCATCAATGAGCTTGATACATTTCAGTCCCCATTTCACCATTAAGAACTCAATAAGGTGATGTCCACTGCAAGTGTCAGGTACACAAACAAAAAACGAGCTTAGGACCAAGCTGGTGACATGCTTCCAGATCAGAATAGCACGATGAGGTACTGAAATTCACTCATCCGGACCTTCGGTTATGATAAGTCGTTATGAAAACTGATCCAGGCGAATTCTGAAGCAGGAAGGTTACGGTGCTGAAAAGATTGTCGAAGGCTTATGAACACGAACAAGAAACCACGATGTTAGGTCGAGTGAGAGAGCAACAGAAATACAAATAAGAGAAAACCAAGGCAGTGACAAGTAGAACACTACAACATACCACTGGAATCATACAACACATCAGCTCCAAGAATAATTTTGGGATGACAATCAAACATATATTCATCCCACACTCCGCATTAGATTCCTGCTACCTGTCAAAGTGGATCAAGAAGGATATCATTGGGTTAAAAGCCGGAGATCTCTTTTTCATTTCCAGACAAAAGGAGACAAATACAAACAGAAATTGAATATCCATTCATGGTTTGTAATATATAGATCATCCAGTTGAAGAAGACTGTGAGAGACAGCAGTTACCTGGCAGTCAAGTTTATTGAGGCCACACACACTTCTAATGTTCTCTAGCAACTGCATATCAGTAAACATGACAATGATAAGATCGGTTGATTCATAGACTCACGTTCTCTTCTAATAAACACCTCATCCTCCAATCAAAGACGGACTCTCCGGGAAGAGTATACTTAACATACCTTCATATGATAATCACTTCACTACACAAACAACTAAAAGACGACATCCTAAAGACAACATCATCACGCAATGACGTAAGCCTGAAGACGACATCCTCGAACAACAGCAAACTCAAGAGCAACATTCAACGATTCCACATTCCCCGCCATAACGTCATCCCCTACCGCAATGAAACCAATCGAAAACTACCTCTAACTTCTCAGAATCATCACGAGTAACATCAGCCCCAACTCTCGCAGCAACCAAACCAGGCAACGCCGTCCCCGCTCCAATCTACAACATCACCTCAATCAACAATATCACCACACTATCAACAATTCACCAACAATTCCGATCACACTAATCATACTCATACCTCGAGAACATTCACACCACCGCGAAACCGATCTCGCTGTTGCCAGACGTACTCGGCGAGAACAGCCGCGCACGGCCACACGAACATCCCGTACTCTTCTCGAATGTTCTATAAACACAAAACACATCAATCGAGTCCAAATCGAAATCGAGTAAACGGAATCGAGATATTTGGTTTCTGATTCGAAGGAGATGTAATTGATACCTCGATGATGTGAATTGTGAAGTCGTCGGATTCGGTTTCTGATTCGCCGAAGGAGTGGACGGAAATTGTTGACATTTGATCGTCGGTGGTTGATTTCACGGTGGATTCTCCGGCAAAGGAGGTAGGACGGCGGGACGGGACATGATTCTCCGGTGAGAGGGTTACACTGTGGAGATCAGTCTCATACCTTCTCGACGATTGATGAGCATAGTCCATACATGATATTTGGTCCAGTAAATCAAAGATAAACCTTTTATCTTAACTTAATAGAAATTTTTGGATAGTTGTAAAAATTTATATATGTGTTATTATAAATAGATAAAATGAAATAAGAAAGAAAAAAAATAATAATAAGATGGATTGACGAGATATAAAATAAAATTTAAAAATTACAATATTTGTTTTATTTATATGTCCTAGAGAAATTATAAAATTTTCTAATATGATAAAGAATAATATCAAATCAATTAGAGTATACCAAATAACTTCTCTCACAGTTAATACAATAAATCGTACTATTTTTGAATATTATTTAATACAAATATAACACACCTATAAATTTTTGATTTAGACCAAAGTGTTGTAATTTTCGTCGGATAAAGGAAGTATTTTCATCCCACAAAACATACAACACTAGTCATGTATATCATAAAGTTGATTGCGTTATAAAATGATCCGCGGGATCATCAGACAATATTTTATTTAAAATTTATCATGAAAAATATTATATCAAAATTTCATACAATAACATTTAGTAGTAAAAATAATATTATATCAAAATGCGTAATGGATGGTGCAATTATTATATAGTATTGTATTTTTTTGTAAGACGAAGAAAATATGAAAAAAATTTCAAATAAGAAAAGAATTTTCTGTTTTAAGTTAGTCCAAATATAAAAAAACGATATAATTAATTTGAATTAGATGGAGTGATACTCTACGTCAACAAATAAATATGGTTAAAGTATGCACATGTAACAAGCAAGAGTGTCTAGTCGGATCTTATTTGTGTGATTGATATTATGCGATATGTGAAAGATTGATTTAGTGATAAATTATTGATTTTTTTGATCATGAGATCATAAATATTTGATAAAGATAAGATTATACTCTTTTGATCTTATATTAGTTATAATTGTTTGATCCGACATGAATATTTATGTATGTATTCAATTTGTGTGAAATTTGATAAAGAATTTTTTTTTGTAATAGTGAGGTTTACTATGACATTTGAGAGAGAAGATAATATGATATACGATAAATAATAATGATTATTTTATTATTATTTATATGAAAGGTTTTCCAAAAATGATAAAATTATAAATAAATTAAAACATCCCAATAAAAAAAATACTCCCTTCGTCAGTATTACGTGTTGATCTGACACTATGTGAACACACACACACATATATATAGAGCTTGAAGGGGATAAAATGTTTTTATCAAAGAAAGCTGAAGGCATTCATAAAACACTATGATGGACATCGTTTCTTAACAATCCGATCATTAGATGTGATCATTTACTCCAATAAAACATGATAACTAAAATTAGAATCATTCCAACACTACCTTAAAACTAGAAACCATTAGAATGAATGGTTTAAAATAATCCTTAAATAAGTTATATCATTCCCGACCGCATGCATAACCATTGACTACCAAATTTTACAAACACGATGTAAACATATAGGTGACAATATCTATGTGCATAGTTGATGATAAATGACATCAATTATCGTGTTTTTAAGAGTGTCTTTAACCAAGATGGCTAAAAGCACTTTAGTCCCTTTTTTTTGATATATATATATATGGGTAATGATAATGGGCAAACACTAGCTGAACAACATAACCCAGCAAACTCTGATAGTTGTCTCATTTTTTGTTTTTCATAATACGTTCTTTTTAATCGGACAATTTATAAAAAGAAAGAATATTCAATTTTAATTTAGGGGTATAATCGTAATTTATCGTCCGTTTTTATTTAAAACGGATATCACGTAAAATAAAAACGGATGGTTAAGTGGTGTTTTAAAATCATGTCTTGTTGAATATATATGGATTTGATGAAGAAATTATATTTTTTTGACGATGGTGGAGTTTAGTATAACATTTGAGAGAGGAGTTAGTAATTAATGTGAGTGTGTTGTAACAGATAAGATTGATTTGTCATTTTTATGTTAAAATGTTATAAAAAGATTGCACTATTTTGACCCGGCACGCATGACTATAGAAAATTTGATCGGTATTACGCGACTATCAAAATTTTATTTTTTGATAAAATATCGTGAAATATTAATAATAATAAACGTTACATACTACTATAACCGTGGATCTATAGAAAATTTAAATCGTGTCGTTTAGATAAACAATGAAACTTCTTAAATTAATAATACAATAAAAAAGAAACGTTGTAATAACTAATAAATGAGAGAATGAGGAGAGTGTAACAATTAATATTTTGGGACAATTAACAATAAATGAGAGAAAGGGGAGAGTGTAACAATAAATCAGTGAAACATTGCAATAATTAACAAAACTTCTCAAAATAATATTTATTTTAAGACAAATTAAATAAGAAAATGTAACAATTCATATGGAACAGGGAGAGTATATGTATAATACTCTTTCCGTCTCAATATACACGTAATATTTTTTTTATTGGACAATCCTAATTTATTTATATTTCCAATGCTTTTCAATTTTACTAATCTTTTTACATAAACAAATCAAAACAATCATCTTTCTTATTACATGATATCCACTATTTTTCTTTCCAATTATTATAATAAATCCCATTATAATTAAAAATATATTTTTTTCTCAAATTTTATAAAAAAATCAACCTACATAAAATTATATATCAATTCAAATCAAATGATTTTAATTCAATTAGAATGGATGATATAAGATTGTGGAAGTCTAAATTAGTCCTCCTCCCATGTTACACCTAGCGGGATTATATATGGATTACTACTTTGTTTTGTCTGGAATTTCTGTAGTTTTGTGCAATCAATCCATCTGCCGCTCTGTTGTCATCCACTTCCCACCACCGTTTTCCAGAAACTACTTCACAATCCCTCTCCCTCTCTACAATGGCGTTCGCTGCTCACCAACATCTCATTCCATTATCCGCCCAACCATCAGCGATTCCCAAACCCTCGTCGATCGCCGCCTCTCCGGCTCCCTCCACGTCGTCGTTGGCTTCCCTTAGTCTCCGCAAATTCGATTCTCGGCGATGGAGGAAACCGCTTCGAAGAATTGGTTCTCAATATATTCTGATTTTTTTGTTTCAGGATTATGAGATATTGGTTAGGGTTTATAGGATTGCATGGTCGACAACTGTGTGTGATTTTGTTTTCCTCCAATCGGCTGAACCCTAATTGTGAACCTGTGGTTGGTGCATTTGGTTCCGCTTACTTGCTCGATTGGCGTAACAATGTTATTTGAGTTTATTATTCCCTCCATCCCAGATAAATTACGACATATTATTAAAAATGGATACCCCAAGTAACTTGCAACCCCTCCGTCCCAGTATTAAACTCATATCGAGTCAAGAGAGTTCATGAAAAATGCATATAAGATTTTAAGTTACCCCACTCATTGTTAACTGGTCTTGACTTGAAAGCTGATAGAGTTTATAGATGTCTATTGACGGATGGTTCTGCTAGCAAGGTGATCTTAAGGGAACAGTTTTTCCTCGTTCCTGCGGCATGAAGGGGCCTTTTGGCATTGGCTCTCTTGTCATATACGCTCGAATTAATTAACAAACGATATGATCTAGGTTTCAGTTACTTATCGCAGTTCATGATCTCTAGGTTGTCAGGTGATTATACTATGAGGCATTTGGTGTGTGATCTTGTTGATTCTGGAGCTGATTTTCTGTTGTTGTATCACCTGTGCTTTCAGCCAAGGCCAAACCGCAGGACTCTGAAGTGAGCATAGCGGCAGATGCCTTTTCGCAATTCAAGCATGTGCTTTTGCCAATCACTAATTGCAATCCATATCTTTCCGAGGGAACGAGACAGGTCATTATTTCTACATCTGTTTATCTTAGATTCGTTTGCACAAGACACAACAATGCTTACCAGTCGAATAAGCTTTGTTCGTGAATGTCATCCTTGATGAGGTTGTTGAGCTACTTCAAGATTTATCGTTTTCATGGTCTAAGTTGCTTCTGTAAGCATCTTTGGATATGCATGACATCCATACAAAAACCTATCTATATTATGGTTTCACATTCTCTGAAGAAACTAATAATAACCGAGTTTACTCCTGGAAAAAAATACAACAGATGATATCTCATGATGTTCACTAATCTTCATTAACATTCAAGATTATACCTTTAATCTTTAAATAAAAAACGGTTATACCTTTATTCATGTAACACGACTATCTATTGTGCTTTTATGATGCAACCTAATGTTTTTGGCATTCTCATAGTGTTTCTGAATCACTCCCAGGCTGCTGCCACCACTACTTCATTGGCAAAGAAATATGGAGCAAGAATAACTGTTGCGGGTATGCAATGCTAAACTCTCTTATCATATGGCTGATCTGTATCATCAAGTTGATGGGAAGGGTATGATGTATCTTGTTGAAAGACCGCACTAAGTGTAAAATTTCAGGGAATACATAGAACTTTATGTGCCTTGCAGTTATAGACGACAGGCAGGAAGAGTCACTGCCAGAGCTGGAGACTCAACTAGCTAGCATACGCTGGCATCTTTCTGAAGGTACTCCCGTTTTGATTGTACTTTTTTCCCGAGTTAATACTAGAATTTGTAACGTTTTGTTATCTTGCTCCGGATACAGATTCAGTCAAGTAACAAATGGGTCCATAAGGAATTATCTGAATCTTTTAACAATGATCTCTAATCATGATCTAGCACTTATTCATTATGTCAAACTGTAGTGTAAAGAAATTGAGATGACTGGATTTTGTTAACTCATAGGTGGATTCCAAGAATTTCAATTGCTGGAGCGGCGTGGTGAAGGGAAGAAGCCAACAGCCATCATTGGCGAGATAGCGGATGACATGGGTCTGGACTTGGTTGTGTTAAGCATGGAAGCCATTCACTCCAAGCATGTAGATGCAAATCTGTTGGCGGAGTTTGCACCGTGCCCTGTTCTACTCTTGCCGTTGTAGATGATGTACTATCCCACCTGAAGCAACGGGTCCTTCGCGACCTACGTCCGTGATGTTCTCTCCCTGAGTTGTTCGTGTACGAAAATTCAGTTATGTTGACCGACTTGTATGGTCTACTAGCTTTTGTGGGAAGTCTCAGTGCTGTGTACCACTACACCATATTTTACTCGATCTGAGTCACACGCTTCCTTTGTTCTGAGCACAATTCGATATGAAAATGATAGGATGAAGAAATAAAATAAAATTGTTCTGATCTTATATGAGTATGTGAGATTTGGTAATTACTTAACGTGAGACATGATTGAAGGAGAGTTGTTTGTCAATGACCATATTCTTTTTGGAGTGGGATCGTCTGCCGTTTGGACAGCACAAATGTTGTAATGGTTTTTCCACCTTTGGATGAGATCAAGGTTAAAACAAAAATTAGAAAAAACAACAATGCAATGATTTAAAGATGGGAATTGGACTGCAGGGGATCCCAAGTCATTCTTTTTACCAACCATTATGTTAGTATGATCTACAAAAATATCAGTTGCAAGGTTAACACATGGTCTACTACACATTATACAATGACTTTGTAAATTAGGACATCTGATTTCATAATTCTATCATGAATGGTTTTGTAAGAAAGAAAATATAAAACAAAAACGAAATGCATACATTTTTTATGCCAGAAAGACAACGACAATCGAATCAAGCACAAACAAAAACACGAAGTGGGGGAAAACCTCTCTAGGGTTCGTCGCTCTTTGATATTCCAATAATAGTGTTCAAAAACTACCTAACGAAAGGTGAAAGATAACAAGCTTAAATACTAAGAAAACCCCAAGCAAGAAATTACAAAAACGCCATTGAAGTACTAATTATTGGGCATAAATATGGCCGAAAAACCACCCAAACGATCTCAAAATGCATTTTCAAGCTGATTTCGTGATCAAAGATGACGAGTTTTGATCCTCACATCGTTTCGCTTGGATCTGTCAAGTGTCTTCGCTTTCCGAGACAATGACTTTGGATTTCTAACAACCCAATAGTAACATGGACTTCCGTTAGGTATCAATTTTCTTTTTTTTTTAAATGCATATTGTTTATTCGTGTGAAGGAAAATTATGTATGTTTTCTTAAACAAACCCCAAGTCACATTAGCCGAAACAAATAAAGCAACAATCTCATGTAATCTAAAAATATTGCCAAATCTTATCACTCTTGCCTCAAACTAGTCGTTGCCAAACCCTTCTCCCACCTTAAACTAGCCGTTACCAATCCCCCCCTTCTCTATCTTCTCTCACCTCAAACTAGCCGTTACCAATCAATTAATTGATGGTTAAGATTTTACATATGAGAACGGTACAAACATTTGATGGTTTAAAGAAAAAAAAGAACGTAGCATGCTGCCGACAACCAAATGCAAGGAGGAGGATATCAAGATCATGTATTTCATGCATGAGTGACTTTGTCTCATTTTGAAAATATGACAACCTTTTTGTTTGGCTTGATATTCAGCATACACACGCAAGAGGAGTTGAAATTTCAAGAAAACGTGAGCTGTTTGTATATTCCTCGAAGCAATAATGTGGGTTATGTTCTCATTACTAAAGAGCCTATAAAGGGCTTGCATTTTATAGAAGAAAAGCAAAGAGCTCGGGAAGCCATCAACCGAGAGTTAGAGAATTTTAGGGATAAACACGAGTTTGTGTTGGGATATTTTCTCACTATTTATTTACCCAATTACAATAACATTTAGGGCTTATCCTATATATTATGGTATTATTTTGGGATAGATGTGAGTTACGAATGTTACAAAATTAATGAGTTAAGGACATAAATTTTCTTGTAACAAAAGTTCACATGAATGTGGAAATACTTATCGGTTACGCATGGGCGTAACCCTAAGAACGGAATGAATCACAGTGTCGTGGTGCCAATTTATTTTCCACAATTTGTCCCAATTACTTTTATTACGCTACTTGCATCAAGTTTTGAGGATAGGGTCCTCCTATTCCCAACAGGCTTATCTATTGACCACCTTGTAAATGGGAGGGTGCGGAGCAGTGGTTTCCCTTAACAAAGGAAATTATACTGAGAACAAGAAAATTTATTTAATAAGCTCGACACTGGAGGCAATTTCAGGACATAGGTAGCAGCTTTCCTAGGAGTTATGTTTCTCTGCTTGGCTTTGTGATTGAAATGTTTTCAACTTAATTCATGGTAAGCCATGTGGATCAAGGATAAACTTGTAAGCATTTGTTCATTGTTTGCAGGACTACCGAAATATATGCACACTAGTCTTTTTTCCTTCGACTTATTATAGTGTTTCCCCTGAACACGGTCTGATTTCTACCTGTCGCTTGCTCTTTTTTGGCCATGTAGTACCTGTGCAATATGTGTGAGCTTTGCTTATGGCATTGATCAGATCTTGGTTTCTTTCAGCAGAGGCTCCTGAGATTGCAATTTCAACTTCCAATCTTTCATTTGGGTGCACGGCATAATTTTTGTGAATTAGTTGATTGATCAGAGAACAGTCATCTTTTTCTCGGGTATGTTAGTCTAGTCATTTGCTGTTGTTTATTCTAATCTGTGATTTCGTTCTGTGGTATTCTTGTGAGGGTTTACTGTTTTTTTGATTGGATGTGATGTGAAAGACATCTTCTAATAGCAAATCGGTTTTTGATTGCATGCTGGACTCCCGTGAAAAATGTTGGCGCGCGTAGAACTGCCTTGTTGCTTTTGTTACATGCAAGACCAATCAGCAAGCATCTGAAGTGAACTACAAACTTCTTTCCAAGGGAATGAGACAGGTGATTTTATTTGTTTGCTTAAGACAGGCAATGCTGACTAAGTTACTAGTAACTAGTCCAGTTAATTTATTCTTCTAAATGGCATCCTCCTTGTGTAAAAATGGAACGCTGTTGATCACCTTCAAGAGTCATCATTCTCAAATGCTCATCATCTCTCTTCCTCGTGGTAAGTTCCAGGTCTGGCCATGTGAGTCATCTTTAACTGGTTTGCTCAATCAGTTTTGCTTTTTATGTCCTGATTTTTCTGGGTGTTCCTCTCTGGACTGTTCTTTCGGAAATCTTAAATAATAATGTGTAACTGTTCCATTAAACATGTTTGGTTGATCTTATTCAAGCTTTCTTGGCTATGTTATGCAATGCCTTTTTCTGCCACAAAGCTATTCCAGCTGCTTTTCATCCCGTCTTTACTGAGTCATGAAGTTGTAACACTCGGATTTTGTTCTTACATTATCCTTGTTTGCCTATCCGAGGAACACTTGTTTTGAAGCAAGTTAGACACAGGAAGAACTTGGATAATTATCTTCTGAAGTATGAAGCAACCCTTACCAGCAAAAGTTGGATTTTATGCATGACAACCTTTCTGTTATCTGTCTATATTATTGTTCGGCCTACTCCGAGGAAGAAGATTGAAATGAAAACTTATTAACTTGTAGCATAACTGTCTGGTGTTTTCATGCTTTTATGCTTAATTTTGCTAAATTATGGGATCTTCACGATATTGCTGGATAACTGACAGGCTGTTGCAACTTGCAACCATGTTGTGAAGTTTGCTGTGCAGAGGGCTGTTGTACTTTTTAAAGACCGTAGAGTACAAAAATTTACAGGATACATAGAACTTGCTAGAATCTGCTGTCATCTCTCCAAAGAAAGGCACTCCCTCCGTCTAGGGCTGCAAATGAGACGAACCAACCCGAATTAGACATAGTTTGGACTTCACTCGTTTAGGTAATTAATAGACTTGAGTTTATGTTCAAACTTGATTCGAACGTAATCGAGCCGAATCTATCAGGCTTACAGTAAGGCTTGGGCTCAGCTTGGTTCGGTTTGAGCTCATCTCATATATTCATTCGAGTCTAATCGACCCGAGTCGAGCTTGAGCCGAGCCTTTTATAAACAAGTCATATTATAATCAGAATTTAAACAAACAAACAAAAAAAAAAAACAATCACAATCTAGAAGTTCAATTTGATAAATCTAACATTGCAAACAAAAACTAATATAAAATAATATTTGACTAAGTTTTTATCATGACAAACGAATACATAAAACATGATTGATCAAACTAATACATCTTATTATAAAGAAACATAATCAACATAATGAGAAGTGAGAACATTGAAGTGCAAACTTGTTCCTACACAAGTGCAGAGTTGTTTTTAGGAAAGAAAAGATATAGAAATTTTACATCTCTCATGTATACAATATAATTATGAAAAATAAATATTATGCATATACATAAACACGAAACTTAAATGAACCTGTAATCTAGATGACTTGTAGGTTTATAAACGAGTTAGCTCGTTAAGCCAGCTTGTTGAGCCTATCAAGTCGAGTTATCGATAACTCAAATTTGGGTCATTTAAGTTTAGGAGCCTAAAAATATGTTCAAGTTTGACTCACGAGCTTAATCAACGATATTCGAGTTGAGCTTTTATCTAGTCGAGCCAAACAGGTTTTCGAACCAGTTCGACTCACTTGCATCCCTCCTTCGTCCCATATCATAAGCATCATCGTAAACCATTGCATTATTCAATACGTATTTTGAGGAGTTTTGTTTGTTATTTTAATGACGTAACAAAATTATTTTACTGTCAAAAATTATGTATGATTGTCCCGCGACACGAATCAAACTTCGTCTTGAAAAATCTGATATTCAAAAAATTATTTATAATTTGTGGCGGAGAGAGTATGCGTTTTCACTGGGTAAATTTCCCTAGAGGGATGAGACGAGATTATGGGTGATACGTTATCAATCCCACGTATTTGAAGTGGTCGAGACTCGTGATTGCGAAATGTGTGATATGTTACCACGCATAAGTTTTTGGAGTAGAAGAACCATTCACCCAACGACGATGGATCAAGCATCCGCTATGATGAAAAAGAGAGGATGCTCTTCCTACCTTTTCCTACACATGATTACATGAGAGGACCTCTTTTACAATTAAATATCCCTAATCCTTTTCCTCTTTTCTTCTTCTTTTTTCGGAAGAAAATATCCCTAATCCTGAATCTGATACTCATCCTGAATATTTTGGGAAAGCAAATGCATCCAATTAAGCCTCAATAGTGCCTTAGGTCACACACTCGAGATTCCCTGCTAATCATTGAGGTAGTTAATAATGGAATTGGGAATTAGATCCACCGCTGTTGGAGCCCCAACAGCACATGTCCAGTTGAAATCCGAACAATTGCAATCCACCCGTTCCGATTTATTTGATTGTTTAAGAATTGATTTTATTTTTTGATTGGGTATTTTATGGTTATAATTTTTATGAGTTTATTTTTTTAGATTTTTTTTAAGGTTGATATTTTTTCATAAAAATTTATTTATTTATTTTTCTGTTTTTTTAAATACAAGAAATAAAAAAACACATGTCAACAGTGCACAATTTGCACACACCCATCAACGGCAAAGGATCCCGCTCCGTGAATAATAGCAGGCGGTCAAACG
This sequence comes from Drosera spatulata, assembly GCA_035668315.1. NCBI lineage: Eukaryota > Viridiplantae > Streptophyta > Magnoliopsida > Caryophyllales > Droseraceae > Drosera > Drosera spatulata. The sequence continues at coordinate 6,635 of JAOVYX010016047.1, read as the reverse complement.
TTCGCCATTTGAGCCTTGAGATGAGAAAATCTGGTGATGTTGTTAGCTTTTGTTAGTTGAGTAGGAAGTATTCTCTATGTTGACTTTGGAGTTTCGTTGCAAATCTTTTTCCTCATAATGCTTGGTCAAAAATGGAACACAGCTCACCAAACCAATAAGATTGCGTTACCTCAATGTGTAATGTAGTTATCTAACTCTAGATTCATGTTAAATTGAACTAGAATACTGATACATCCGCTGCACGGGATAAATAAACATTAAAAAATTAAAATAATATTTATATTAAGAGAATTTACCTATATAGGTATATATGTTATTTTATATAGAACTTGATAGTTTGTTTCTTTTTTTTTCGATAAACTGATTTAAATATTACGATCTTCATGCATTGTTTATATTTGTCTTCAATCTCGATTATTAACTTCAATTAAAAGATAGAGATAGATAAATGAGAGAATTACCTAGAGGGCCACTCTTTCAATCTTTTTTACTCAAAAAGAAACCAACTAATTTTTATTAAGTAGAAGGTCAGTATTCAAATTTCATAAGTATTTTTCACATATTTGCCCAAATCTTTCAAAAAAAAAAAAAATGCATATCTTCATTATTTCAGGTACAATAATTTTACATAGGAGTACAACTCAAATAATCCGATGACGTACGTAGTGGTAATTCTTACATTCAGTGGTATAATAAAATTTACACATGCGTAAAACTTCATTGCACCATCAATCAATACCCCACGTCAGAATTGCAGTTCGTCGGAATTGTTCGAATTGGAGTATGTCTTCGTCGAAACTATAGCTATATTCTGTTGTACTCCTTCATCATCAAACCAATCCCGACACCCGATGACTCCAACCCACCATCACCCATCATCGGAAACGGACCCGAAGACGTCGAGCAAGAGCAAACAATTCCCACCGAAACGACTCCAACCCACCATCACCCAAAACCTGCAACCCATTTCGAACCATCACCTTCTCCGAACCCGAAAAATCACCTTCACCCTTTCTCTCACGAATCCAGTCACATCTCCTTTGAAACCATGTCCAGATAACGACGACGTCGGACGACAACGACGACGACGAGGAGAGAGATGGGGAGTGCGGAGATGGGGGAGCACGACAACGACGGCAGCTATGGGAGAGATGCGGGAGAGAAGGAGGAGTGTGGAGAAGGGGAGAAATTTAAGGTTTTTTTAATATATTTATTGAAAAAGTCGAGGATAAATTTGGTATGGATTCTTTTTGAAATTTGAATAGTGACCTTTTACGTAATAAAAATTAATTGGTTGTTTTTGAGTAAAAAAGATTGAAAAAAGAACCTTATGGGTAATTATCTCTAGATAAATTTAGTCTAAAACTTAATTTATAAAATAAAATAGAAAACTTTTTCGTGTATATTAATATGTGAGAAAAAAAATAGGATTATTTATAATTACTTAATGACGATTTCATATAGGAATATAAAGTATTATGGAGTTTTATATTTCTTTGTGAAATAATTCGTGTATATGATGATTATATTTTTTCATTTGATCCAAATATTTTAGGTTAGATTTGAGATATTAAAATTTATATTTAATTGGGATGATGATGTGTAATACCCCGAAAATTTAGTACTAAAAATATGCGATATATTAATGCATGAACGTATAATATAACGTTAAATGAAACATTATATATATTTATATATTTATATTAGCAAAGGAATAAGATATAATGTTAAACATAAACGTTATATTGCTGATAACATACGAATAAAAATAACGAATGCATAACGTTATAACAGAATGTTATGAACCTGCAAATAATATAACAAATATTTATCGTTAAAAATAACATTATAGCGATATAACGTACGTATTTAATAACCGTACTAACATAATAAATGTATAACGTATTTAGGGTAATAAAATACGGACCCGGAAACATCCGAGATTTTCAACAAAAAGAACGTCATTAAGTTAGAAATAATTTTTTCTAATTGTGGATATATTTTTCGATAAAATAATCGAATGAAATACGGATAAAAATATACTGATAAAAACAAAACGAGGGAGCGTATTTAAATAAATCAACCCACCGTCAAATCCTTCCAACCCTATTCTTCCTCAGGTTTGCAACCATTTCCGCGCCAACTTCATGCCCGCACATGGCATCGTCTCCACCCACCAGGAATCCAGCCGCGCGAGATCAACTCATCATCACTTCAGCATATCATCACCACGTCACACATCTTCTTCCTCCTTCATCATCCCATCAACACAACCTCGCTATCCCTGCGCCTCACCATCACCTCCATTTTTCCATCTCCACAGCCTCATCACCGCAGCAACAACCAGCCACCTTCATCAACCACCATTATCATCAAGCAACCTCACAAACATCACAGCCACCAGCTCACCATCATCACTCACGATCATCAACAGCACCCGCCTTCAAACACCACGCATCCGGAGATGAAGAACAGGAACAGGACGGCAAGGGAGGAAGCTTTGACGCGCAAGGGAGTGAGAACAGTAGCAGTGGATAAATCACGACGAGAGAACGAACACTTTTGAGGTAACCTAATCCTCGATCTCGGCTTGACATGAGGGTGTTTCCTTTGCATGATTTTTGCTACTGTTGTGTGAAGATCAAATGATACGTTTGGTGTTAACATAGGAAGTGTGATCCTTGCGTGTGATATGGCTATCCTGTGCGTGTGTGCTAGTGTGCAGGTTAGGTATGTATATGAGTGTTAGTGATGGCTTAGCGATGGTGAGATGCTGCACAAGTGAGGCTGTGTATGATGGTACTAGAGTTTGGAGTAATGTATGTTAAGGGTTTGTATACATATGTGTGGATATGTAGGTGTGTTAGTATAGGGGTGCATATAGGGTATGCGAGCTATGACCTTCTGCTTTTTATTTTCGCTTTCTGCTTTCTATTTTCTTCTTTATGCTTTCTGTTTTCCGCATCCTGCTTTCTGTTTTCTGCCTTCTGTAATCTGTTTCCGCTTTCTGTTTCTGCTTTCTGCTTTCTGCTTTCTATTTTTCGCTTCTTGCTTTCTATTTTCTGCCTTCTACTTTCTGTTTCCGCTTTCTGCTTTCTGTTTTCTACTTACTGTTGTTAAAACTAAAAGTGTATATATGACATATAATCCTTACGAATAGAAACTAGATATTAAACGTAAATTTATGACAATGTAACGCTGTATTCGGGATCGGGATACTGTTTGACGTGTTTAGTATGGGGACATTGCTGGGATAATAACAAATCAAATCATACAGAACAATGTTTTACAAATAAACAGTATATTCAACTATAAAAGCTGAACACTACACATGTTTCATGAACTGTCAAGTCATCTGTCGTATTCTCTTGAACGTGGGTTGGAGATTGAGCCCGACACTGTCATCATCTCCTTATGCTGAAACTGTTGTGAAGGAGGTCGAATGTGATGTCTTTTCTTGGAATTTTAGCGAATGTTAAGTGAAAGCCATTGAGACTGAACTCTAGCCAAATTCCTTGAGTCATCGTCACGGGTGAACTGAAACTAGTTAGGGAGCGTTGGGCAGCCCCCATCCTCTTAGCATGCATCCCAATGAGACGTAGCAGGGACACTGGTTACTCTCTGCAAGAGGCCTAAATCTATCCCAATGAGAAACAAAATTGAGCCCGTTGGATGCACACTCTATCTACTAAAGTGCAAGACGACATACAATGTATGCAAGTACGTAACGAATCGATGGATTTTTGTACCCCGACAAACGATTGACGAGTCTTGTAATCCGAGTCTACTAAAAACTCTCGATTTATGGGCCCATAATAATAACAATGAACATAAGACACGTGAAACCATACTTACATATAATATGGCATACCTATTTTCAATAAAAGTATAAATATGTTATTGGTACTCATCGATTCGCCATAGTCGAGAGAGTACCCTGCAAATGTGAGGCATATTGTAATGCCCCGATTTTCAAGTCTTTTTCTGAAAACCCTCGTGGCATTACTGTCGTTAGGGTCCCACAAACCTTAACTAGGCAATTCAACTTAACTCGGTTTAGTATAAATCCAAATAGAAATACACTTAAAGCATTATCAAATTAGATCCACAAGTTTACTTATTTATTACATATTAAAGCAGCAGAAACTTAGAAATGTTGTCCCAAGCATTAATATTATAAACAAGATCATAGCTTAATCAAAATCCTTCCTCAAATCTTGCACCTGAAAAGATGAAAATCAAGAAATAGAAGAAAAGCAACGCCGTGAGCTATACGAGCTCAGTAACGTGCCGGCCCCCTTTTCAGGGGAAGAACAAAAAGGAAAGAAGAGAGAACAATCTGTCCTGAAACCACAACAAAATCAGTCATGCAATTAACATTCATGACACACCACAAATACCCTCTTATTAACACTGTGACCTTGGCTAAACATCTAAATCCATAACTTCTACTAGAAGCTTAAAGTCCGGGAACACTCGAAACAGGGGATTAACCTGTAACGACGTCTAAGGGTCTCCTTGTAACGCCCCCGACTTTCCGTATCGGAACACACGAGAGCGTTACGTCGTCACGGACCCGGTCTGTGACAAGGCTAAACAAACCGTATGGGTTTTAGGGGTATAGAAGTCAAAAAAACTACAAACAGTAACCAAAGTCATAGCTTACAGTCCCGAATACCTGTTTAGTTACAACATTTAAGCGGAAGCTATGCAGATCGTTTATTATATTTAAACAATATAGTCATCTGATCTGCCGTAATATTCGAAGTACATGTATTCGTCTATATGCATGCAAGCTCACACTAAGAGCCTTCAGGTACTATTGGGGGCATACCTGCAATTGAAAAACATAACCGTGAGGTAATGAAGCTCAGTAACCTCTGGTGTATGAATCCCAATAACAGGGAACTTCCGCTAACGGATATGGTGACCGCCGAAAGTCCCTAATATATATATATATAGGAAAATATGGACGTCATATCAACCAACATCGTTTCTCATTGCTTTGTATCGCTTTTAAAAGTCATTCCTTTCTTTTGCAATTAATTAGGGTTCATGACTTGACTCAGAAGCGACAACTCCAAGGATATGACTGACTCGGAGTACAGAGATAAGTTAAAATGTCAATCGTCAGTTGACCTACCCAATAGGTTCCGTTTTTCGCACCTGCCTACTCTGTGCGTCGCCTTGCACCCCTTATGCGCATTCAATGAGGTATCGTTTGTCTGCATTGAGATAATTTGGGTCTCCCTGCAGAGAACAACCGTGGCCCCGCCACATCGGCGTAGAAGCCGCTGCATGCATACAAAGAGGATGGGGGATGTCCATCGTTCCCTAGCTAGTTTTCACCCATGACGATGACTCAAAGGATAATACAGTAGTGCAATGACTCAAACCCAAACCACCAAGGCTATTCAAGGAAAACAGATGATCGCAATGGATCGAAGAAGGGACACCATGTTCGACCTTCTCAATAATTTCAAGGAAAACGACCAACGATCCAACAGATCCATAAGGGATGTCAATGCCGTCCATATCAGTTCAAGGAGACGATATTTTTTATTCGTTTGTTTTTCATTAGTTCACACGGATAGTGAAACTATGCTCCACATCCCCCGGCCTTTTTTTTTATTAATCATTTAGTGGTCGCTTTCATTTATTTTCCTTGAGGGTATATATGTTATAAAGGTGTATTCTAGTTTGTTTCAACCCCAAATATCCCACCACATGTCAAACGTGATCATTTATGTACGTTTGACGATATATTTCCATGCGTATGTGTTACATATCTCAAATACGCATTTAGGTTTAAGGTTCGGGGTGCGACCCCTTGTCGCGGGCGTGACACGGACCCGTCGCAGGCACGACAGTACTGTTTGGCCAAATGCTGATTTTTCTCCTGTCGCGGCCGCGACCCAGGATGATCGCGGGCGCGACTATTCACTGGCCAGAATCTTGCAGGAAAACTCTCTGCCCGAACACCGAATTCCTCAATTCGCATCACAACACATCCAAACCATTTCACACACATCAAACACATCAAAACATGTCCCAAAGAATGCACGGAATCAAAGAACGTGTGTAAACGAATAAAAAAGGCGTCTCGGACGAGTGAGGTTACCTCGATTATCGATGATCCTTAATATACACGAACACACGAATGGATCCGTTGGCGTCCCCTAGCCGAGTTGCTGGAGTTGGTCCTTCTCCCGACCCGCTGCTGCCCTTGTTCTCACGGCGTGGTGGTGGTGGTGCTATGTTGACGGAGTTGGATTGATGATAAGACGAAAAAGATGTTGATGATGAGATAATGGCGGCGTTGGTGTGGTGTTGATTGTGATGGTGGCTGGTGGATGAGGGCGACAGGTGAGTGTGGAAGTGATGGTGGGTGTGGTGGCGGACAATGGTGGGAGTGGGAGAGAAGAGTGGAGGAGGGAGTGGAAGAAAAGTGAGGGTGAAGTGGACGTGGGTTAGGGGGTGGTGAAAAATACCCTATGTCGTCCCACGATACGTCTCGTTCAGTCCATTATTCATCCAAATTTCGCAATATTAATCCATGAAAAATCCATTTGCATCGATAGATTTATCCCGTGTATGAAAATATGACCTCCCGAGTCATAATTCATTGTTTTTGG